>CALNVZ010002079.1:0-10482 GCA_940671915.1 Paracentrotus lividus | reverse complement strand
CATCAATACCATATGACGAAGGGACCATTGCGTGTCTTCAACTAAAGGCCCATACGATCGGTATTAATTGGTCTTAACTAAGGCCCAACGATGCTGTCATATTTTGGTCAAGTTGATTGGGGCATTGGTTCTTAAAGGTTTTGCATTAAGGTAAGATTTTTGTTTTCTTCAATCTATTAATTTGCCAAAATAACCCAAATCTAGAAGTAAACAGCATTAATTAGCTAGCTGAAATTACTCAGCTATCTGGATCTAGTAGTCCGCTACGGGGAGCCGAGTGCGTGGGGGGGGCAAAATTAGGGATTGTTGCCTCGCTAAGATTTTTTCAATTAATACAAAGAGAGAAAGAGGAAGAGAAAGAAAAGGTTAATGAGACGTTTCCCCTATCGGAATATTGCATCTTAAAAATTGAAGAAAAAAAAAATGGGTGCGTGGGGGGGGGGGTGCGAACCGAAAGAGAGGCAACTAAATACCATGAAAGGAATGCGCACTTACAAACACACAAACCTTTAAAAAATTGATCGAGGGGCGACGAAGAAGCTCTACTCTATAATACCAGGGAAAAAGAGAAGGAGGATATTTAGACTTGCACCTATTTTGTCCCAACTCAGATTAATTTCTTAGGGAAGGACAAAATTGTGAAAATTATGTTAGAATGTTCTTACGAAGGCTAAAATCCCAAGAATGGAAAAAAAAAAGAAAAAAACGATAAGAATAGGTAGATTAGGAACACAAAATCTATTATCTAATATGTTACAAAGAAAATCATCTTTGAGCCCAACTAAATCGTCCGGCACTGACAGATAATTCATATTCTTCTTTTGTGCCGTGAGGCGAAACACTCTTGTAAACAATATTTTGAGCTTTTTACTAGAGTTGACGTACACCAAAAAAAAACAATGCACCATTATATTCAAACTATACATTCAGATTGGCAAATGGTCCTTTTCCAACAAATACTCGGTTAAAATAAATATTAAACATAATGTAATTATAATAAGACATAACATAATAACAAATATATATATGCTAATACTGGTTTTAAACAGAGTCTGAACACGGCAGACTATTGGCTGTCACGATTTTGTTTGCGACCGTAGGGAATTTGTAAACAATGACATTCAGAACGTGAAGGCAAGAAATAGAAAGAGAGGAGGGCTAGTACGCTGCTATTTTACTTGACCCCAAGGTAGTATGCCCTATCAAGGAAATTGTTCTGTGACAACTTTTATATAGGCATTTCATTCCACTTACTGAATCATTCTCAATGCCTAATTAAAAAAAAATTGTTCTCCAAAAAATGAACGTAATAATATTATTTACGTTAAATTATTAGAACTCTAAAAAAAGATTCTTTTACTTTAATTTCAAACATAATGGCCGGTATTCTCGAAGCGCTGACTAAAGTTATAGAGATAAGGCCATCCTTACTACAATAATACGCTATTTTAGTACACCCTTGCTTATCACCATCCAAAGGCCACGTAACTAACTCAAGTTGATGATAGTCAGGCAGTAGATTAGATACGTCTCAGCTCACATAACTTTTAGTAGCGTCAACAACACCCAGGTGAACTACACCAAGTTAGTTTATTACTTTTCGTGAAATATAACTGGCCAATTCATTTTGATTATTATTACAACAAGTTACAAGAAGACTTGACACCGAAAATTAACTCCCAAATATTTTCAAATTTGAAAATAAATTCATCTAATAAACAATTAACTTAAATCGGATTTTCTTATGTCTTTCAAAAAATATGAATTAATAATTAACAAATTAACAAAGGGAATCAGAATCCTTATGATCTACAAAGTCTGCACATATACAATGTCATAAAAAAAAATCATGTTAATAAATATCATGCTAATTATAAAATATCAAAGTACTAAGGTTTCACAGGATTTGTAATAGGCTATCAACTGCCTCGATGTTCAAACACCTAAATTATATTGCAGCTAGCCTGGTTCTTCTAGATTATTTGTTCTATTTATTTTTTTCATCAGACATGAGGAAAAGAGTGGGAAAGAGAAAGAGTGCTGTACAGATGAGAGATAGTGTAGAGAGAGAAGAGATAGAAGATGAGGGGGGGGGGAGGAGGGATGAGATTCAAGTTCAATTTATCTTAAACAAAAACCAATACACACATAAGTACAAACGTAAGTCTAGTGATCAGACATATAATATAAATACTATGATTAGAAGAAGCAAAGTCTTTGTGATGTGGTGTACCTACACTAATTAAAGTGGTAATATAAAATATTGAAAAGAAAATTTGTCGATCGAAGCAGTCGTTTTTCCCTCACTCATAAACAGAGATGATGTGTGTAGATGATTATTGACAGATACAAACAAGCATAAATTAGATATCGATAAATATAACAACTACCATAAATTCTGATTGACTCGAAATGTGTTCCATAGCATGCAACTGATGAGTGAATTGATGATTAATTCAGGGGCCGTGGAGTCGTCTATTCAAAGTGGAGGGGCATTATAGGCAACAAGTGGGGGGCGCCGCCAGGTGGACGCTGAACAGGCTAAATTTACAAAATATTGTAAGGTCATTTTTTTGCGTTTTTGTACACGTGTACAAAAGTTGGGGGGGGGGTGTGCTGAAGCCCAGCCCCCCCCCCCACCGCCCCCGGCTCCGCGATTCCCTATGCTGAATTAACTATATTGTGACAGTACCTGTTGTTGATTCTCCTTTCCCTTGGAATGACGATCTCAGGAAATTGACGCTTGTTGTATCCCTTATCATTAGCTTGTAATGGCAAAATTTTGAAGTTTATAACTAAACTTTCCTTTTTCATCAATCATCATCGTCTGTTATATCTATTATCAATTTCCAACATTGTTTAGATATTATATACTATATATACCCATCATACGCATATCATATAACTATATTATTAATTATCCTTATCCGATTCTAACAATCGTAATTTTCCAATCACTATCACCATCCCCATCATCGTTGTCGTCAATTTACCAATATCAAGATATATCGTACTTTAACCATCGCATCAATTATATATGGTTATTATCTAATTAATATGAAATATAAATGAACAATCATCATCCTCATAGTTAGTATTTTAATCACTTTACAATCATTAATCATTTAATCAAAGTCGTCATCAGATAAATTAGCAATATTAAATCTTATTGTAATATCACGCACGCGTTCAAATATACATCATCAAATTTACAACATCATCGGTCTATTCATCGTATTCATTTTTTATTTTTGCTATAATATCACTGCCATTCTTGTCAACATCATCCATTCGATTAATCAAACAATTAATTATTTTAAGGAATGAAATCATTTTAAAACAAAGGTAAGTGATATCAACGGTAAACCACCCATGGAACAAAGTCTGCCTTGACAAGATTACAAGCCAATTCCATAGACGATTAACCAAGTAGGTTATTATTCATTAATCCCAGTTACTCAAAGTATTAATGACTGGAGTAAAACTCCGACTTGAATATACTAAAAATCATCTGGCGGGGCCAGTTATTAATGTCCAAATATATCTTGAAAATATTGTTTCATGTACATATTTAAATACAGACGTAATGTGAACAATTTTTTAAACTGCAAAATACGAAAACAAAAGTTTGCAATTACAAAGTATATGTCCTGAATTTCTCTTGCGTGAATTCCATATAGCAACAAGTTATGATCATTAATGATACGCTATGTTTAGATATAATAACTTGAGCGGTCCATAAAATGCATGCATCGCACACCAAATTCCTATAATAATGTATGTTGCAGTGCCATAGTTCCTATTTTGATATTTAAAATCAGACCAGTTCCTCAACAACTCTTCTCTGAAGAATATATGCCGCCAGACACGGTTGCGCAATGTCCATGACATCCTAATGTTTTGATCTGGTCGTGCACGCTGCCAGATATCATATATCAACACATACGGTCAGTTGGTCCATTATTAACAAAAGTCTGCCTGAATTAATTCAAGGCAGAAGGCATGGAAAAGCCATCACTATTGCTATATCTTTTCACTGATGATTTTGTCAAATGCGGGTATAGCATGATTAAGTTCTCATTTTCAAAGCCTGGAGCCCTTTCTTCATTTTGTTGTTTAACTTTCCAAGAAAGATAGAATCAGGTGTGTGGTTACTGTAAAAGATATTGATGCAGCCCGTGTATAATCCCAAGGCATGGTATCCTCCTGGCCAATTACCGATACCGATTGCTACAAAGAAAAGAAAGTTGATATCAACTTGTAAAAAATAGAAAACGAGCGGTTATTTACGCACCTATGCACGCTATTTAATACTGTTTTTATTATTCGCAATATTTAATAAATGCAACAACAACCAACTCAAAAAATTTGATGTTACAAGGAACAAGATCAGTTGATTTTTTTTTTGAATTCTTAGTATTTGTATTTATCTATTTTGTTTATTTTTTTCTTCAATAATACCGAGTTGCCTTGTTTTCTTGTCCGTTTACCTTTTCTCTTTCTTTTTCTTGTCTTGATATAATATATAAAATGAATATACCTAGTTTGATAAGCCCGACAATCAAAAAATTATGCGCGACGCCTCAGCTTCCCCTTTTCTCTTTCTTTCTCTCTCTCTCTCTCTCTCCACTCTTCTACTCTCTCTCGTCATTCATCATCGTCAAATTACCAATTTTCAACTTTATTCGTAGGCCTATTACCTTCCTAAAATCTTAACCAACCATTATATTTTTCATCAACAATCAAATCAACATATTCATCAACAACGTCATCGTCATACTTTTTCCTTTTTATCATCTTCCACTTTCACAACATCATTTAAATCAATGAATAATAATAAATTATATTATCTTAACTCAATTGTCATCACATGATATTGAAAAAGAAAATTTGTACTCTAAGTTTTGGAGTATTTTCTTCTTTTCTCCCAATGTAATAGTTTTATATACACCGATCCCTACTTCTCGTAGACAACATGCCGAAATTCTTGTCTTTTGTGCCAACATTTAATCACCCAATAACGCTTAATGTAAAAATTACAACGCCCTTCACAGATAATAAAATTAAGCGAACGGCTCGTCGCATCACTACAGCCAATGTGTAAATTTTACACTTAAAGAGATGCCGATAACTTTGTATATTGATCCATCTAAAGTATCCTCGAATGGCGCGCGGATATATAACTCATCAGGACCAGTGACAATTGTCTCAATAGCCAACGAAAAGCAGCATTCGATTCTTTGTTTTAATCCATAGAATTATTATATCCCATTCGTACTACTGGTTTTACTGAAGTATAAACTCAAATTCTATTTAAAAAGGTCCGAGGTACATTTTAGGACGCAAAATCAGCGGCACAAGGCGGTGTGGTGGGGATAGGGGTTTAGAGACTGTCATAATCGATTATAATATTACAAGATGATTAATATTATATAATAGACTAGAAACAATCAATGACAAAACACCCATACATTTTTTATATAGTCACAAAACCAATTTTTTAGCTCAGTTTCAGGTTGCTCGCACCTACATTTTACATTCACTCTGGACTAGTCGCCACATTACACAAACCTTTTGTCAAAATAACCATAAAATTGAAGTAGTAGTTTTCTACATGATACGTTTAGATTACGAATTACTGCCCACTTGAAAGATTATATATTTAATTCCTCTTTTTCCGAAGTTCATGCTTACGTGACCTGATGCTTGTTTGTTGTTTATTTTATTTCTAACTCTGATATTATTTTGCTTGACACGTAATTAGAGGCAAATTTTTACATAAGAAGGACGTCCAAAAACCAATATGCGAAGAAGTGCGCGACCGAGCACTTCCCGATTCCCTATGTCTTTAACTTTTCGCACTGATCGACACTGGAAATTTTTATCTTGCCTTGTGCAACTTCCATAGGTGAATGGAGAATACTTATTTTGTGCCATCTAAATAATCAAGGGTCGGTTCCCATGTCATGAGGCGTCTTATAAATCAACATAGCCAGAGGAGTTCCAGGAGTGGGCTTGCTTTCGACCACCTAGACCTTCTAGTGGGCAAGGGAAAGATAGCGAATCCCACGTGGCATGTACCGCTATACAGGATAGCGAATATTTTTTAGTGTTACTGATTGGCATTCACAGCGAAATTTATGAATATAAATATATAAATGCGAATAGAAAAGGTTGATATATAGGAGAAGATCAAATAGTGATCTGTTTGACGCATAAGACGTACTTTGTAAAAATGTTGATATTGTTGAATTTGTATTGTTGAGAGGTTTTTTTTTGTTCATGGGGGGGGGGGGATTTCCGCTATTATTAACAATTTTTGTTGATGACACTTAGGCTCTCAATAAGTCCTGAAAATCTCGATTTCAATACATTCTCGTATTTCAAAATGATCTTGTTAAATCATAAATTTGTTTTAACAAGGATTCAAAACAAGATTAAAGCATGAATAACTATTTTACAATTGCTACTAAAATAAATATCTCATAGGAGATTGAAGGCATAGGCGATCGTAGCTTTATGTAATTTCAATTTGATCTTTCTTCCTTTTGGAAACTGAAGAACGAGATGAAGGACAGTATAATATTAAGCTTGGTGTTCTCCATTGTAATAAGTACCGATATTGTATGTAATCGTTGGTAGTAATTCTGCATATGCGAGGCCGAGGCGAAGGGAGTTTGAGCGCGTAGGCCTACTTGTTGAATGCATTGTAACGCAACAATGGCTGAATATCCCTCTTGTAATTTATTTATCGTGCCGTTTTGTTTTTGATTGTTTGTTTTCTTTCTTCTTCTTGTCCCGTAACCCCAGCCGCCCCCTCCCTATATACAACGCTCAACACTAACAATTTTTGTGGTTGCCCGACAGGGCAACCAGATGTCCATTTCCCGCCAAATTTGGTTGCCCGAAAAAAAAACCCCATTAAAATCAAAGATCTTTGTTTGAGTCACCAATCACACATAAACAGCTCATTATCATGGTTATTAGGCTCATGTTTTTGCTGTTTTGTGTGTGTTCATTAGTGTTCGGTTCATAATTAATGAATCGTTTAATCCACTTAACACAAAGACGAAAGTTAGCTAAAACAGCCATAATCATTGGGGTATACGCCGCATATTTTTGGCCATTAAACAAAAAAGTCAAAAGTTAAAGCGTGCAGTATTGAGATAAAGGCTTGGGATCAACTTGTGCGTCCAGAAGACTTTTTCTAGATCTAGTTCTAACAAATTTTGTAAAATTATGAAGAGTGAAAATCACACTACATACCTTTTATCAAGGTCCAAGTGTACTAGGAGATCACTGCGTAAATCCCGGGGGGGGATGGGGGGAGTACATCCCCCCCAGATTTTGAGGAGGGGGGGATGGCTGTACAAAAACATCCCCAGTTTTCAGGATAGAAATGAAAAAAAAAATACACTAGATAATTGTGTTTATTGGTTAAAATAGCGCTCTCAATACTAAATTGGGCCTCTTTTTACTCCAAAAAACCAAAAATTTCGCACTAGTAACAAACAGTAACGTAGGTATTAGAAGTTGGATCCATATGCCTCGTCTGGAGACGAACCTTAGGTAAGGGCACTGCGGGAAAGGGGTGTTGTTGACAAACAAAAACATTAAAGTATGTTTTTGTGGCGGGCTAGGTTGTTGGAGGGCTTGGGGCCTGCAGCCCACAAATTTTCATAGCAAAGATTGGGGATTGGTTTTCTATGCGCTGTAGTTTAACAAGGAATGTAAAATGTATCTCTAAATGGATGACAAATTTTCGGCTCGCACTTCGCTCCTCGGCTGATATTAATAGGATCTATATCTTAATATCTCCAAGATTGTTTAGCGTTAAAAAATATTTGTGCTCGCGTTGTGGATTCTTCGCGCTGCGACATTACTTTTTCTATTACTAAATGAATAGGAATCAAGGCAGCCTTAAAAGTATACATTCAAAGACAAATTTTCATTGTACCTCCTCCCTCTCCGAATACATTTCTCTTTAGGTCTATGCTCTGATGTCTAAGTGTCTCCTTATTTCAGAAAATGTGCTTTTTCCCATCGAGACCCGATTCAAATCTTTCTGACGCCTCTTCTGTGTGTTTTGTGTTTAACTTTTGTTTTCGCGCTCGCGGTTACTATTATATGACTTTAATGCACAACATAATTATATTTCAGCTTAAAATTTTCGGCTCGCGGCTTTGCGATCGCTTAAACAGGAACTACAATGCACCATATCTCAACTTTTACCTTAAAATTTTCGGCTCGCGCTCGCGCTCGCATTAGTTTTCACTACTAAAATGAAACAGTATCAAGGCAAGCCATTATGATATCATAAAGGCATCAAAGACAAATTTTCTTCGTATCTCTCCGTCTCCGAATACATTTTCCTTTAGATCCATGCTCTGATCTAAAGTGTAACCTTTTCAGAACTGTGCCCTTTTTATCAAGACCCGTGACCTTCAATCCGTTCCGCCACTCTATCAATTATAGGCCTATAGCCTATGTATTGTTTTTTTGCGCTCGTGGGGATACTACAGGCCTATAGGACCTTAATAATTTTAATGCACAAACATTCCAATTTCAGCATAATTTGTTGGCTCGCGCTTCGCGCTATCGCTGATACTAATAGGAGCTATAATGCACAAATATCTCCAACTTTTAGCTAAAATTTTCGGCTCGCGCTTCGCGCTCGCATTAAGTTTTTCCATTGCTAATATGAACAGTAATCAAGGGCAGCCATAAGATAAAAGCATACATTCAGAGATAAATTCTATTTCGTACCCCTCCCTCTCAAATCCATTCGCGCTCCTCTGCTATATAGACTATGGGTAGTTAAAAACTTGTGGCACGAGTGCTTGTGGTATGTCAAACAAGTTTGCAAATTATTTCGCTCATCCCCCCCTCCCCCCCCCCACTCCTCGACACGGATTTAGCCTGTAGGATGCTCGGGAAGAAGTATATATAGGTTTTTTCAGGGTTAAAACATCGTGTTTTGATGTAATTGACGCATGACAAATGTGCGAACAATACCAGGTTGAGGGTATTTAAATGCCCGAAGCTACCGCGCCTAGTCAGTAGCCACGACGGGTGGTCATCGATGATAACAGATGCACAATTCACTCAAATTCACAACAAATTATGCATCAAATAACAATCACACAGAAATATTAACCTAGAATATACTTCCTGAGAAACCAGGTTCAGACAGCTCCAAAATAAAGCATAAACCTCTGATAAAGAGCAGCTTTGCTGCAGTTTTCAAAATTGAAAATAGATAGATCGTGGCATCGCATTGCTATTGCGCAATGATCAATGACACTGGCAATGTGTTAGTCTATACTGCATGCAGACCCTAGTAATTGTAGTGTAGAAATAGAGTCCGGAGGGCGTTTCATGAAAGGACTTTGTCGGATGTTTTATCTGACAACTGTAAAAAGCTACTGAAATGCTTGCCATCTGATTGGCTGAGAGCAAATTTGTTCGATAAAATGTCCGACAAGTCTTTGATGAAACGCCCCCCCCCCTCCCCCCGGATGTATTTTCCTGTTGATCTTTCTTTAATCTTCATTTCAGCGCTCAATGGTTTTGTTGTTTCTCATGTAAAAACAAGATTATTTGGAAAGAAATTACTTCAATAATTTCTTGATTAATTTTTTTATTATTTTTTAAAAATAATTATAATTTATTTGTTTAAATTTTTTTTTTTTTTATTATTATTATATTTTTTTTTGGCGGGGTCCATTACTTTATTCTTATCATTTACTAATTTTTTCCCCATCTTTTTTTTCAATCATTATTTTCTAAGCTTGAACACGCATTTTATAATACAATTTTCTCCATCAGACTCATGATGTTTCTGACAAAGTGGTATGTATCTCAAGACTATACCCAGTAACAGAGTGGAATGCAAAATTACGGATACTGGCTTGATTGCTCCAGCCATAACAAACTTTGCTGCTTCATCAAATATGATCCAAACTTTATTCTTCGTCTCCATCTTTCTAGTTATCATGTTCTTCCATCAACTTTATATCTCTACCCCCCCCCCCCAATTCTCTGCTTCTCTCTCTCTTTCTTTTTACATCTCAACACAAAACACTTCAAATCACACAAATCACTTCAATTAATCAAATCACATCTCAACACACACATCACTTCAAATGCGCCTTTTATTGCAACACACACACATCCACACACATGTACATTTACGTAGCATACTAGTTTACATGCACACTCAATGCAGTACGTCTAGCCTGGGTGCCGGTGTGTATTGTGGGGAGCGTGAGCGCGCAAGCACATCATGACGTCACAACGCGCTGAAAGAAAACACGTCGGGTAGCAGCAGCGGGATGATTCACAGGTCGCTGCAGCGGTTTGTGAATATTAATTTTTTCCTCGTCGGCTTTTGAAAGAGGAAAAATACATTCTGCAGTCATCCCGCCGCGAAGCCCGTACTACCCGCGGCGGGTTGGAGGTGATAATAAGTTTGGCTGTCCT
>CALNVZ010002073.1:4871-24798 GCA_940671915.1 Paracentrotus lividus | reverse complement strand
ACATGGCAATTTAGCTTCCGAAAAAAAAAGAAAGAAGAAAATAGCTTAATGGCCTTGTAATCATACCATCTTCAAAAGGTGAAAACCATGCTGAGATGCTCTTCATGGGCATTGGCAAGGTTTGTTCGTGCCCCGATTTTCAAAGGAAAATTTTACGCGCGTAAGAAAATAAGGATTTTTTCTATCATCTGAACATGGTGGTGGTTCATACGATGCCTATTCCAAAAACGCATAAAATCAGCCATAATATTAAGCTGCCGAAGATGCTAGGAACAAAAGCAAAATATCGGCTAAGTTTTGTGTACCTAGCCCTAGGCCCTAGGCAAGGCTACGGCAATCTGCTGATGCAGCTCGATTTTTTTTGCAATTTTTGAGGAAATTCTTACCGACGTAAGAAATTACGATTTTTTTTTTTTTTTTTTTTTTTTTTTTTTTCATCGAAATTACGAATTTTGAGCTCCAAGATTACTATTTCTACTTCAAAGTTGGCAGTCTCTGTCTTACTCATTTTCACCAAATTCGCAATGAAACTCTGACACCACATTGAATTCAGGAAGATGTTTAAATATACTTTTTTGAATATGTTGGATACTAGTTTGAGTACTTTATAGAGTGGATTGGCACCTTTACAATTATGTTATTATCATTGGCTGTTTATATATGGTAATGGCATATTATTGTAATAAGCATTCTTTAGGGCATGTTTAGAGGGCAGTGCTCTTTAGATGTGGCTCACATGTTAGGGAGAAAGGTATTAATCTTTTAAGTAAATATTTTCAGGAGAAATGATATTACGCCATATAATTTGTCCCTCTATAAATGCATTGGTATCATCTTTGCTGTCTACAGGTCAAGATGTGTGTTGTGGTAGCATCAGTCCTGTAGCTCGAAGTCAAATCAGTTTTAGCAGAGGCTTTCTCGTGCATACTATGTAACACCCACCAGCTATCTTGAGTTATTGGGTATCTATGGCAAGTCTGCTAGGATTGAAGAAGTAATGAACTGAAGACGGCTAGAAACCGTACCAAGACTGGGGCTTGGATAAAGTAAGTTCCTTGACAATGGGGTTCATGTTCTTAGTTGGGAACACATAAATTAGTAAGGAATCATATGGTTTATAGAAAATTTTCTGGTTGCCCGTTTTTAAATATCCCAATCAGTTGCCTTTTTTTATATTCATGTACATGTACCTTTTGGATAATTGTTTACTTCTGATTTTAAAGTTAAACAATTGTTTTCCTTTTTATGTTAACAACCCGCTTACCAATTCAAATGGCAGTTGTATTCTTGTCAAAGAATTTATTGTTAATATCATGGTTCTTCTATGATATACTGGTAAGGTTTTAAACTATTGCATTTATTTTCATCTTCTTGTTTCACCTTGTAGATGCTGTATAAGATATGAATATGTACTGATATTGAACCTAAATATCTTGTCCCTTTTGTAGTTTATAAAGTTGATGATGTCGCTAATTATGCAGGAAGGCTGGAAGACAATATGAATTGAATATATCTTGTTTCTTTATAGTTTGTTGAGAAGCTTGATGATGTCGCTGCTATGCAGGAAGAACTTGAGACAATGCAGCCCATGTTGAAGAAGCTTCCAAGGAGACATTGGTTACCTGGAGAAGATTTAAAGTTGATACGGTATGTCATGTGATCCAGCTTTTTCAAGAAATCTAGAACGCTGAATTTCAGTTTTAATGCTCATTTATTAATTGAAGATATAATTAACCAGTCATAATTATTTGTTGCTATTCCAAAGTAAACACATCATTAACAAACTACCTCCCAATATTGGGCCGAAAAGTTTAGGTTATTTTTTTTTTTTTTGGGCAAAAAAATAGGTTTTACAATGCATGCCAGAGCCTTGTGTATCAGCATTAATGTTAAATGTCATTATCAGAAATACATAATTTTGCTCTTGATGCGTGTCTGTCTGAATCCAAACTAGGCAACCAACTGAATGCCTAGAACATTATCTTGTAGGTGGTGCAAAATTATAAATTATAAAGTGCAGTTCTCATATTTCAATGCCATATAAAATTTTTTGAGAACAATAAGCAGAATTTTAGATACATGTAAGAAATAGTATTTGTCAACTATAATAATTAGGTTTTCTATAAGATTAGAAAAAAGGGTATTGTTATATTTTGTCTGCATTTGAACTGTTTTTTGTAGCAAAAGCCATGAGACAATGGAGCTTGTACAGAAGGAAGAACAGGCAGGCTATGGCTAAAAAAAAGAAAAATAAAAAAAAACTAAAAAGGCTAAAAGAAACACAAGAGATTGGCGCTGATGGCTCAAGAGGGGATCTGGATGAAGCTTTACAGACTTAGATGCTGCTCTAGCATCACTTAATCACTCAATCGTAATGATGTTTGGTTGAGGTTAGTTTCTTTTCAGTTCATATGTTTGACTTAGCTTTGGGCAAGCAAAGAGATAACCTTTTTTCTTAATGCTTGTTTAGTTGGGGCTTACCTGACAAGAATTGTCTCTCTTAATGTCTCAATGTTCATTATATGCCCATGTTTTCAAGCCACCGTCTGAATATAGAAGAAATTGAAATGAATGAAGAGTTACGTGTTTTTGTCTCGCCAGTAGCCTTCATCATGCAAGCTACTTGATTATATAATGACTTTGAATGAGGCTTTAATCTGTTGGTCACAATAAGCCTAATACCTATATGAAACATGCATTATTTATAGCATCCTATAAGGTAACCTTCACAAAAGGTAGGCAGCCGCGGCCGCGCTGCGTGAACGCGCAGTGCGGCGCTTTTAGACAGGATGTAACTAATCCCCTCCATTAAGTCAATGGAAAATGATAGGGGAAACAGTAATATCTGCCTAAAAGCCCGCAGTGCGTCGTTCACGCAGGCGGGGCCGCGGCTGTATCTTTTGGGAAGGCACCTAAATGTAATTTTGACGCATTCAAGTCAACCTGCATTCCGCAGATTTAAGCAATCTATTTATCCCTGATCATTGACAGGTCGCGTGCGCTGCAGCGTCCACTAATGGTGTGCGAATGGTGATTTGATGCTGTGTGCATTATGAGAGGTGTGAAACGCCAAAGAAGGTAGCTGGAGAGAAACAGGAACCAAGATTGAGACTAATTGGGATGGCTGGTAAGGGTCTCTGGGGCAGGATCGCTGGCAAGTTCCTGGAGAGTCTCTTTGCATATGACAAGGTCAGTATCATAAGCATAGCAGATATTTATGTGGTGTTTTTTTCAAAGTAAATTAAAATATGTTTGGAGGGAGAAGATGAAAAGGAATTACACTGAGAAGGACCCAGAATCAGCTGAAAAGGGACATGACAATTAGAATGCTGCTCAGAATGCAAAAATAGACTTAATGGAGGGCTGTTGTAATCAACCTAATTCTCTGTTTGAATTATTACTAATATGCAGCTGATTAATAAATTTTCTTTTTTTGGCAGTTCTTTTTAGCTAACATACTATTACAACCAATGTATATCTATATATTTTGTAGGATAATATTCAGAACAGTGTTAAATCACCAAGATTCAACCTTTCATTGGCAATGAAAGAGTTCACATCCAGAGCCATTGCTAAGGTCTCGCAAAAGGCTTGTAACATGGCAATCTGCGCATGGACAAGAGCTATATGCACAAGTAATCAGCTTTGTGGGCAAAGAAACGTAGCAAGCCAAAAAGGGTAATCTTCAATCTATTGCTTCATACATATACCTTTTTCTTCCTTATTTACTTCTGATGAGTTAAAAAGTTCAAGTTTGTTTTTGAATAAATGCCTGAAAAAGCATATCCATAGTTATATTTTTTAAGTGACATTTTATATTATTCAGTAATTTGAAAGATTTATCTAAATGTAATGTACTAGGGATGCTGCTGCTAAAACTAAAAGAGGAGTAGATTTTCCATTTATTACATGGTCTATTACACAGAGTGAAAGTTTGCATATTGAAATAATTACACATCACTTCTATTGATAGCAGTCGCACTGCCAATATAAATATAATATAAATATAATGTAGACAATGTATAAATATAAATATAAATAAAATTGCCTGTTATAAGAGATTCCATTGTTACCGTTAGAGTAGACGTGTATTTAAGATTGGAATAACTTGAGCTTGCTAATAACCAGCAGGAAAGTCTGCGATTAGCTAGAGAGGATCTAGAGAAGACCCAACGCATCTTGGATTTGCAAAGCAAACTTGCGAGAAGTAGAGGAAGGTAAATTGCTAGCCTCAAGGCGGCAATATGAAGACAACTGTGGCTAAGAAGAAGACCTGAGAAGCAATGTGATCTCTGGCAAGGCTAGGCTCGTCAGAGCTGATAAGGTAATTCATCATTTATTTGTGGAAGTTGAGCTTAAAGCACTTGTCGTAGAGGTGTAAATCTCAATGTTTTTCTAGTTTAATGTAAACGCTGGTTCTTTAGGATAATGAATTTGATAAATGTAAATTGTAAATGTAACAGAGTATGTTGTCTATAAAAATTGGCAATCCACACATGGCATGCTTCGTTAGTGTCTGTTGATAGCATTTTAGGTTATGCAGGGATTAGGCTTGATAAACTAGCTTCATTAGAGATTTTATATTTGTAAACTTTTTATTATATTGTTGCCTACACTCATTTGTAGCGCACAACAGTTTTGCCTTGAATGCTCTCATAATTATTTATCTGATGTAATGTAGCTGGAGGCTGCAAGCAAGATGCCAGCAACATTCAAAGAATGCCTTCTTAACATTATTATAAATACTATTTATTGTAGTATAACTTTTGTTTTCTATTTCATTGTTATCTGTAGCTGATAGGTGGTCTTGCTGATGAGAAAAAAGGTTAAGAATGGCGCAAAAAAGGAAAATTCTGGGGGGTTTTGATCTGTTAGAGAAAGGTGATCATCAGATTCACAGGTGATGTCTAAATATCAGGCTGGATATGTGGCATAACCTTGGACGCATTCACAGCGAGTAAGTTTATTTCTCCTCTCGGCTCTATATACATTTACATGTAACTTTCCATTATTGTGCTCAAATTATCACCCTAACTCTAATCCGTCATACCATCTTAAATTATCGATAGTGTGTTGGAATGTCTCTTTGCCTCTTAGTTGTGATAAACTGCAGTTTATTGCAAAATAATAATTATAATCATTTATAAAATGAAGTTTTTGATTAAATAAGATCTTTTGTATTGATATGAATGGCAGATTTTCAGTTTTACAGTCCAATTTATTTCCCATAAAGAAGAAGTGGAGATACTCATTAACAAAGTGTTTCTCTCTGCTGTTCTCTTCTATCACTGCTCTTAACTCTCTCTCTCTCTATTGACAGGGTGAATATCGAGCCTCCTTGTTCAGATGAGGGGCAGTCCAAGTGTTTCTTCATACAATGTACCATGTACATCTGATCCAGGATTCAATCCAAGCGCTTTTGGTGATCGCTGTTAAGATAAGAACATGGGCAGATTGCTGCTTCCTCGTGAATAACTATCCATTGAGAATGGTGTTATCATCAGTTCTACGTAGATGGCCGTTATTCATTGATTCCTCAGGGACAAGCTAATTAAGTGGATTAAGGCTATGGTGAGTGTGTGTGTGGATTGTGCTTGTACAAAACAAATCATCTTGAAATAATATTTTTACTAGAACGGAATCCTTCAGGTCAACTAGTTTGGTTGTTTGATAAGGTGTTTTGACAGACATTTATTCATAAGAATATGATAACTTATGTCTGGAACTGACCTTTAACATTATTATCATTTAAGAGTTAATGAGCGGGATTTGAACCTGGCTCAAATTAAAGTCAGTTTATATAGGCCTGATACAAAGAGCGACAATGAGCATAAATAGAGCTAGCTTCAGATTACTTCATATAGCATATTTTTTTTCTATCTGAGAATTAGAATGAAAGGTAATTTATGGTTTAGTAATACATCACGACTAAATAAAGATGAATGGGAATTCTGCATGAACATTTTTGTTAAGAGACAGGATGCAGTTGCTTCATTTGATCATTTATAAGTGCTTTCTTGGGCATAATTTTGCTTCATTATACTGTGAATCAATCGATAATCTAAACTGACTTGATTTATTTATTTGTAGAAAAAGACGAGTGGCTATTGATATTATCAAAAGCTGTCTGATCGTGAACTTCCTAACGTAGGCTTCTGTGAGGTAATGCTTGTTTTTGCATTTATGTTGGTAGACATCACCCATGTGTCTATTTCTCGCAGGCTTTAAGGAAATTGTTTTGCGCAGCAATGGAAGTTGCGATCGCAGCATTGAACCTATACTTACCTCAATTACAGCCTTCGTATTGACACATGCATTCTAAATATTAATCATTAAGTATAGCACATCATTGCGACTATTTACCTCACCGACCTATACTACCTTGTTCTAGGGTGATCTCATATACAGATAATATTAGAAAGTGAAGAGTGTATTGATATATTACGTATTCACAAATGGTGCTCGTGCACTGTAAGATGGACCAATATTATAGATTACTTATATATAATCGTGTGGAAGAAAATTTATTAGAGATGGCATTTGGGGCTACTGGTCACAACAATCATGATCATGATGATTAGCCAATTATATTGATAGTGCTCATATTTGTACTATATCATTATCATGTTAAATGATAACCAAATCTTGTTTAAGAAGGAAGAGCCATGGGTCAGTTTCGTTCGCCATAAGTATTTATTATATCATGGATTGATCTAGTTTTCGGTGGAAATTATGATATGTGCCTCTGATATACCGCTATCTAGATTACTGTTAATATTCCAATTTTGGTTCCTTAATTAGTCCTTACTTATGATAGCTCAACTATTAACTACATTATCGCATATTCCATCAGGATTTTTCAAGATTATAGATACTATGTAAATATTACATTGATACTCTCACCATTCATTTAACCTAAGACAGACCTAGAATAGGTTAGTATGCTGTGAATCAAGCCTCATAGGTGATGCATAGTTCTTATCCCAATATCAAATGAAGACTTTGTTAAGTCTCATATGGGCTTATATGGTTAAAAGGCCTTAGAGTGATTGTGATATTTGACATGTTACCTATTGTAATCCGAGAGCAATTGTATCTTCACATACAGACTATGTATCAAGCAGCAAGGTAGTACTGTATGATCAAGTCTAGGATTGATGCTGATCATACTCCAGTATTCATTTTGAAGACTTCAAGATGTCTATGTACTACCATAGCTTCTAGACAGCCACATATAAACATCAGCTGGAGATTTCCTATCACAAGTGTTAACAAACTGCATCACTTTGCTATCACACCACTCTCAATCACAGGCTAGCACCCAACATCACATTGCATCACTCACTAGCTCAGATTAGCTCTCTCACAGCATGGACAATCCTTGAAAACTTGTATGAAGTTCATTGGAAGTTCAGGGAAAAGTTAGGGAGTTTAGAATAAATTGTTGTGAAAAGTCATGGAAGTGTCTAGCTATTTTAGATTTTACAAGTGGGAATACGCTGGGATGGCTGTATAGTGAGGGGAGGGCCTGGAGGCTCCCAATCCATACGGTCTGATTTTGGAAACCATCCATGAAAGGAAGTCATGGAAAGCAGGCATTAAGGTCATGGAAAAGAGTATGGAAAGATCATGGAAATACTAGTTTTTTAAAATTTCTGATGGGACACTCATTTACAATACGCAGATAAACACATCCAAATCATCCCAACTGGTTCCTCAGTGGCTACAAGATATAGTATTCAAGTCAGCAAAATGCGCAATATAGCACGAATGCAATGCTATTATGGTTGTTTGTCTTACTAGCTTTTGAGTGTCAAAAGACCATGACAGAGCAGCAACAATCAGAGTAGTGATTCCTTGGATCAAAATTCATCAGTACTGATTGCTTATTATTCCCCTGACTCACATCTGACAAGACTTCTGATGTATATCTGGGCCCCAGGATACAATGCGCCCTGGTGTTGTAAATGAAGGTACGATGAGTACGAGGAAGGAAGTGATAGATATGAAGGCACCTTCTCAGTATGGCCGCTGTAGATATTGATAGAATATATGGGTGATATACTTTGTATCACTGTAAGTTTCGTACAAGACTTGGTGTGTGAGTGAACAGACAGGTTACAAGTTATCTTAGTAATGCTTGAATGTAATTTAGACTTTTATTGCTGACGATAGATTCTGCTAATGAGCACAAGTGGCTGGAATCCCAAAGATGGTGCATTAGGCACCTTATAAAATTCATATACTTGTATCCGAGATTTGTTATCACACACTCTAGAATGTTATAAATTCACTATCATCTTATGTGCATTAGCAATTGACATCACTGAAATCTCGAAGGACAGAAGGATGAGAGTAATGTATATGTATTAATATGCCTTGTTATACAGTCGCGTCTAAGTAAATCATGTTGACTTGAGCATAGATGTATCGTTAGTAGTTGATAGGCACATTGTACATGAAGATTTTAGAAAGAGAAATTAAACTTACCTGGTGAATTGGTTCCAGTAGCCACATATCAGGCTGGATTAATAGGACCATCACCTTGTGTCTGATTATCCACTTCTCTAAACATGGATCAACAGATTCCTGCCATCTACCTTTCTCATCCAGCAGAGCCACCTATTCAGCTACAGTACAAATGAATAGGAAAACAAAGGTATACTAAATAATTATTTATAATAATGTAAGGGAGGCATTCGAAATGTTGCTGGCATCTTGGGCTTCAGCCTCCAGCTAGCATTACATCAGATATAGATATGAGAGCATCCAAAGGCAGAAACTGGTGGACAAATGAGTGTGCAACAATATATAAGAATAGTTACAAATATAAAAGTCTCTAATGAAGCTAGTTTCAAGCTAATCCTGATAACCTAATGCTACTCAACAGAACTACGAAGCATGGCAATGTGTGGATTGCAAATTTTTATGACAACATAACTCTGTAATTACAATTTACATTTATCAAATATTACCTAAAGACCAGGGTTTACATTACTAGAAACATGAAGAGAACACCTCACTGACAGTGTTTAAGTCAACTTCCACAAATAAATGATGATTCCTTACAGCTCTGACGAGGCCTAGCCTTGCAGAGATCCATTGTTTCTCCAGTTCTTTTTCTAGCCACAGTGTCTTCCTACTTGCTGAGTGTAGCATACCTTCTCTACTTTGCAGGTTTGCTTGGCAGTCAGAACGTTGGGTCTTCTTTGATCTCTGCTAACGGCAGCTTCTGTTGGTATAGGCAATCAGTATCACTTAATACATCTACCGGTACATGGAATCTATAAGAATTATATTATTTTTATTACTGCATTATATTATTTATATTTTGGCAGACGGAAATAAAGGATGTGTATTTCAATACAAACTTTCACTCCTGTTATCATGTTAAATATCATTTTAGGTTTTAGCAGCAAGCATCAGTACATTTACATTAATAATTCAAATTACGAATATATAAATTGCACTAAATAAATATGAGCTTTCAGGCATATTCAAAAACAGAAACGACTTTAACTCATCAGAGTAAGGAAAGGTATGTAACAATAGATTGAAGATACCTTTTTGGGCTACTTCTTTGCCCAAGTGAACTGTGCATAGTTGTCCTTCAGATTGATTTACAAGCCTTGGAGACCTAGCAATGGCTGCTGGTGAATCTTCATCGTCAGAAGGTGATTTGGTGCAGTGGATATTATCCTACAAATAATAATATATGGTGTAGTATGTATAAAAAACTGCAAATAAAGGAAATTTTTAATCACCGCATAAGTATCACAGAAGGTTGATAAAGCCCCCATAGTATATTTTGTGTCATCTGGCATTTAATGAGTCCTTTCATGATTTGGGTCTACATGTAACCTCATCTTCTCCTCCACTATTTATTATGAAAAACACATAAATCTGCTCTTAGACTGCTGTCATATGCCAAGAACTCCCAGGAACGCAGGTCGCAGGAGACCTGACAAGCATCCCAAAGCACATGTCTGGTTTCTTCCACTACTTCTTGGGTTTCAACTCTATAATGCGATACAATCGCACACCAATTATGGACGCTGGCAGAGGATGATGATCAGGGATAATAATTGGTAAAATGCGGACAGCAGGTGACTTGAATCGTCAAAATATAGGCTTCCAGAACACCGCCGCGTAACAACGCGGGCTTAGGCAGGATAAGTTCCTATCATTTTCCATACTTAATGGGAGGGATAGTTAATCCTGTCTACGCGCCTGCGGCGTTCACGAGCGGGCGCGCGTAACTTTTGGGAAGGTACTAATGAGGATCTATAAATATGCAGTTCATATAGGAGCTATGGTGACCAACAAAAAGCCTCATCAAAGTAAATAAACAAGTAGGCTGCATAGGCTACTGGGGACAAAAACAGTGACCTCATTCATTTCAATTCTTCTTATTCAGAGGGTTGTGAAACAGGGATAAATGACATGAGACATTAAGAAAATTTTGTTAGTAAGCAACTAACAGTGAAATGATGTCTTGCTGCCAAAGCATCAAACATAGAAGAAACTAACCCAACAATCATACGATTGAGTGAATGATGCTAGAGAGCATCTAAGGCTGGTAAAGTCATAGTCCCTGAGCATCAGCGGCAATCTCTGGTTCTTTTTTAGCCATAGCCTGCTGGTCTTCCTTCGACAGCCCATTGCCATTGGTTGCTCAAAACTGTCAATAGAAATATAACAAGCTTTTAATCTAATGAATATTATTGATTACAATTATCACTGATTAACTGTTTTGTAAACAATTAATGGCATGAATATGAGATGCATTAATAATAATTTGACCTAAGAATGTTCTTAGCATTCATGGTTGTAATTGGATCACAGAAGCATCAAGAGCAATTAGTATTTCTGGAATGACATTTACATAAGTGAACAAGGCTGGCATGCATGTAAAACTTTTTTGCAAAAACCTAATTTCAGCAATAAGTAGTTTAATGATGTTTTTGTCACAATAATATACTGGTTAATATATTCAATAATAAATTGAGCATTAAACTGAAATTCGCGTCAGATTTCTTGAAAAGCTGGATCAATGAATACCGATCAATTATTTCCCATGGTACCAATGTCCGAACTCTCTAACATGGGCTGCATTGTCTCAGTTCTCTGCATACAGCGACATCATAGCTTCTCAACCTATAAAGAACAATATAAAATTCATATGTCCCAGGCCCTGCAAAGCGAATATCAACTGTTTCAACTCAAAGGGACAAGATTTTAGGTCATATCTCATACATAATTTACGCTACAGTGAAAAGAAGATGAAAATATGAATAGTAAACTACAGTTATCATGAGAAGACCATGTATCAAAAATTTTTGACAGATAACGCATTTGAATTGGTAGGGGTTGACATAAAGAACATTGTTTAGCTTTAATCAGAATGTAACAATAATCCGTCATGAAGAAATAAAAGGCAAACTGCATTGGATATTTAAAAAACGGGCAAGAAATTCTATAAACAATGATTCCTTTTGTTATGGTACACAAGACATGAAACCTGTGCAAGGAACTTACTTTATCAAGCATCTTGGGTACGTTTCTAGCCGTCTTCAGTTCATTCTTCCTTAATCAGCAGCTGCCATAGATACCCAAACTCAGATAGCTGGTGGGTGTACATAGTTATGACGAGAAGCTGCTAAGAACTGGATTGACTTCGAGCTTACGACTGATGACAAACACACTGACTGAGACAGCAAAGTCCAATGCATTTATAGAGGACAAATTAATATGGGGCATTCTCTGAAATATTACTAAAGAATACCTCTCCCTAACATTGAGCACATCTAAAGACACTGCTCTAAACTTAAAGAATGCTTATTACAATAAAGATACATAAAAACAGCAAGATAAATATTTAAGTGAATCTAAAGTCAAACTAGTATCAACATTCAAGTATATTTACACATTTCCTGATTCAGTTGCAGTTTATGGATGGTGGAATGAGTAGACAGAGCTGCCAACCTTTGAATAGAAATTGAATCTTGGACCAAAATCTATTCCGAGAGAAATCGTATTCTTACGAAGAATCCTCAAATGAAAAAATGGCTCGCATCAAGAATTGTCCTTAGCTGCAGGCTGGCTAGTACCAAACTAGCGATATTTGCTTTGTTGCTGCAGCTTCGGCACTAATATTTGCTTGATTTATTGCGTTTTGGATGGATCGTATGAACACGCACCATGTTCAGATGAAAGAAAATCCTTATTTTCTTACGCGGTAAATTCTTTGAAAAATTGGGACGAACACTTGCAATGCAAATAAGAGCAATCAGCATGTCTCACCTTTGAAGATGGTATGATACAGGCCATTAAGTCTATGTCTTTCTTTTTTGAAGCAAAGTTGCCATGTGTGCTCAATCAATCCCATGCGATAGATTCTGATCCAGGTATAATCCAAGTTTATCAGCTAAAAAATCCAGGGTGTTTTGTTTGTTGTCGCACGCCCATCGTATAAGGCGTGCGCCACCGCTACCCTAGTAAGGTGCACCCGTAGGCAGCCTACACGCCGAAGCTAGGGTCGAGTAAGCGACGGGAGTCGTGGTTCGACTCCATCCGCAATGCAGCATGGGTCGTGTGCGCACACATCGACCCCCGCTACGTAGTGGCGCTTGTCAAGATCATGCACCATGACGATGCATACGATGCTATTGTAGTATAATCAGGCGCCATTGCATCAAAACATGTACAATTGATATAAGACAATTTTAATTTTTCAATTCCTTTGTCGTATTTCGTATTCCTTATTTTTCGGACAAATACGATTTCGGGACGGTTGGCAGCTACGGTAAGAAGTTTGATCTGCAATATGTTCCCCAGATTATTGCAAAACATGCGTAACATAGTAAAACATAAATCTTGCAATTAAAAAAATAATTTGCACATCTTCATCCTAAGACCATGTGAAGATTCATGAGCACACCTCAAGAAAATTATTATTATTCATAATAGAGGCCCTTAAGGTCAGTCCTCCCCTATTAACTGATAGGGTTACCTACCAGGCCATCAACGATTCTGGTCCCTCTTCTAGCTCTTGGGATATCATTGAGGAAGTTCCAGCCACAGAGAGCAGAGCTTTCATCCCGGCCATTCCTAACCAGTCAATGTACAACAGTTGACCAAGATTGGGATGACGGAGACGAGCTCGAAATACTCACCAATAGACTATGGAGATGAAAACCAAGAGTATTAAATAATAATATAATCAATACTTTAGCCACTAAATCCACTAGAAATAAAGTGATCTATGTGCACATGTGCAAAAGAAGAGAAAAAAAAAACCATAAAGAAATGTAACATTTATACAACATACAATTCATAGATAAAATGTTTGAAAGAGAATACTTTTAAATGGTTCGCAAGTAAGAAATGGTCGAAGGCAATTCCCAATTCTGATATTTAAAACTCTTCAGAAATGCCAACCAAGGAGGGTATGGCAGTGTCCTAATACTGTCTTACCTCATACATAGTAAGTAGAATGTGGACTTGACTCTCTTGGTATATGCAAGAGAAGAGATTAGCCCTTCTGTAGGTTGCATGCCTGAATCCTGTTACAATAGGTTTCATAGCCATTGTAAATTAGAGTCTAGTTCATCAAATCCATACAGAGGACCATCACCAGATCAAGATATATTGATGTCTTCCAGGGAAAGACTCACTCTTGATCTGTTTGGGATTTAATTCACAACATTTAGTTTGCAGTAAGAATAATAGCATGATAATAACAATCACTTGTTAAAAAACTGAGAGTTCTAGATGGGCGTACACAAAAAATCAAAATCATATCTAAAGGCTTGACTGCTTAATCCATTGGGACTGAGCCCAAAATATACTCGGGCTGAAGATCTTTGGGGAAATGTGTGTTACAGTTAAACAAACTTATCTCCACATGTGTAAAAAAATGTTTGAAATAAAGTGTACTCGTTCTGAGATATAGTAATACAATTGGTAAATCCATAAATTTGCTTAAGGGATGACAATCAATGGATCATGAGGCAGTCGCTCTTTACCAATAATACAATACCAACAATACAGCTCAAGACAACTCAAAATGAAACCCATTTGTGTTGTGTTTATAATGGGTGATTGTCATAAAAAGTAGATTTGATTCTACACTGTTTACTACATAGCCTGAGTATCACTGAAGGAGGAGACATGCCTTGTTTTCCAATCCAGCTTTGAGCAGAATGGTCTTGAAACTTCCTCCATTCATTTTTACTCCATGGTTATTAGCTAGCTCAATCTGAAACAGATCATACTCAGCCTAGATAGATGATAGAACAATAAAAACAGATATAATCATTCATTCATCACATCACATTTCTTAGCAACTCAATCTGAACAGACATACTCATACTGGATACTTGTATTTTTAGATATTACATTGAAGCTGTATGTACATGAAGCATCTATCATTATAGTTAAGCGATCTGTAATGATTGATAATAAGAACAATCTTAAACTGATCCTCATAACATAAAGCAATAAAGGCCACCGACAGCTTGAAATGTCTTCAATCCAGAAAGTATGTCTATATTGTAGTTGAATGAAATGCTTACATGTGAGCAGCCATCTTGTTAGACTCTGCCTTCCGCTACCTCTACACAAGCAATAGAGCATTCCAAGGGGTTGAACGTATCACACGTGAGAGCGGCATACATGCTTGTTGCATCCTCAACAACACCAGTCTCATGACAGCTGTGATCACTTGATTAAGTCCTCCAGATATTCTTCCATTACACCTACCATCTGAACATGCAACACATAAGAGGTTTATGAAGTTAAGCAAGAGTTCTCTGATATTACTAACCTTACCCCAACCCTAACCCACCCACCAGTCTCATGAAGCAAGTATCACTGTTATAGTCCTCCAATGCTCTTCCATAACACATACATCTGAACATGCAACAATAAGAGGTTTAGGAGTTAAGCAAGAGTTTCTCTGATATTACAAACCCTGCTTGATGGACAGCATTTAAAAGTAACAGGACACTTTTGTCACAGTGAGATTAATTAAAATGAAAAAGTATCATTTTATTAAACTTTGAGAAGTTAATTCATATATAAAGTTCCTTTCAAAGGAGAGACTGGGAAGCATTCCTGACATCAAACCTAATTAAGAGGGTGTCATTCTATAAGAATTGTGCATGTGTACTTTGGTCAGCAGTCTATATTATTTGGCATCATGACTAAATATAGATCCATAAGGTATGTTTAAAGCAAAATCAAGGTAAACAAGATGAATCCTCGACCGAGCGGTCGAAAATATATGCCTCCGCAATTGCAAGAATCAGAAAAATCGCACTTCATCTATTCATTTGCTTTATAGATGACATTTTTTTACCTTGACTTTGACCTGGTGACCAAACCTAATCAGACCATATTCCCTCTGGAGAATACTACCCTAATGAAGTTTTATCTTGAGTTGTGTTACCGAGATTCGCGATGACAACTCAATACAATGGAGTTCACATCTTGAACTGTGAA
Organism: Paracentrotus lividus; assembly: GCA_940671915.1. NCBI lineage: Eukaryota > Metazoa > Echinodermata > Echinoidea > Camarodonta > Echinidae > Paracentrotus > Paracentrotus lividus. The sequence continues at coordinate 9,294 of CALNVZ010002073.1, read as the reverse complement.
CCCTTGACCTTGACCTATATATATAATTAATCAGATCATCTCTATGGCGGTACCTTACTCCTAAGTTTGAAGCTCATACTAATGTACTAAGATATCGGCGATAACAAACTCAATACGATAGTTTTCACCTTGGACCCTGTGACCTTGACTTTTGAGCCTACATACTCCAAAATTAATCAGGATCACTTCCTACTGTGGTACCTACTATCCCATTTAAGCTCATATCTCAATGTTCTGAGATATCGCATACGAACTCAAACTAGAATTTCACTATTTTGACTCCGTGACCTTGACTTTGGCCTACATACTCCAAACTATCAGATCATCTTCCTATGGTGGTACATACTTCCCAGTTTGAAATTGAAATATTCAGTGGTCTTGAGTATCGCGATAAGAGCAAGCGGGACGACGGAGTACTGAACCGAAACAATGATGCTCCGGCACCACCTCGTGGGGAGGCATAAAACTTTACTGTATAAATAATGGTTATGTTATTACTGAAGAAATCAAAGAATGTTACTTTTCTTGATCAACGATTTCCTGCATCTCTGTTGTCTACATTTGCATCAGAGTCACCATAGAGCATAGGTGACGTGTGACCTCATCTATTACAACCAAGTCCTTGGGATCTCTTTCAGGTAGCCAAGAGAACCATTCTTTATCTTGATTGTTAATCAGACGATCCTAAGACACACAGCTCTCATGATGCATAGTCTCAGGCAGCTCACTCCACCTCTCTAGTCCTGGACCATCAGCCATAGCATACCTAAGCAGGAAATAAACATGGTACAGTGATAAGGGTTGGATAGATACACGACAGCTCTCATGGTGCCGTGAGTCTCATTAACTCACGCACAACTCTCTAGTGTTAGAAGCCATTAGCATCAGCACTACAAGATAACATGGAATGATATTGGTTGAAATTCAATTCAATTCAATTCAATTCAATGTTAATTCAACTTTATTTGTCCCAAACTGTATAGTCTCCATATGGAATGAATGTTCAAGGTTCCATTAATTAGCAATTTCTCATAAAGATTGTAAGCTAAACAAATCAGATGCCAGTAAGATACCATTTGAATCTAGCTTTGAGCTCAAGTATAGCAGTTCATTCATTACTGGGATCTTGGCATTGCCTGAGGGTGGGAATTGGATTCCCCAATGTACATTTGTTGTGATGTGTCCTTTCATGATTAAAGGTCTACAGTCTTACAACATTCTTTTTCACATACAATTTGTAAATTTTGACATCATTAATATTTGACCAATGATAATCGGTCTGCACAATTTGGCTATTCTTCAACAAGCACATACTTAAATATACAATACATCAATGCTATTAAGAGGAGAAGCTACTCTAAATGAATTTAATTCCTTGGAAGACCGTTGAGAGATCTCTAAGAATGAAATTGAATGGATTTGGAGGTTAAGGTAAGAGTTAGTGTAATAGCATCATATACATCAATGGCTGCATTTAGCTACAGCTAGGGCATGCTATTTCATAGATGGTTGGCTACTGTATAGAGAGTGTAGATAAACATTGAAAAGTTACAGTTTGGAGTTTATGGCCATTTGTAATCACAGTAGGTCACTGCACTAGAACTCTTATACAATTTTGCCAGTTAAATGAACTAAGTATTCTTCTTTGGCAGGATGAACTTTAAAATAAACTGTTCTTCCATAAAAGAAGAAAGTTTACATGTCATCATCGATCACCATTACCCACTATATCTTAAAATATATTACTAAAGATTTTAACCCATTCATGTTGGAAACACTTTTCAATTCTGCAATATCTCTTGCACCTGACATTCCCCCTGTAGATCTCTTAAAATCAGTTTATGGCGGAACCAGGAGCCCACGCTACTTACCAAGCCAGCTGTTGAGAATGGTGGAGAAGATACGAATCTTGCTCTTCCTCTGCATCTCAAGAATGAGATATAAGTTGAAGTTGAAACGCATCAAAGGGCTGTCACAGGAAATAAGACCACCACCATGACCATGGCACAACAAATCCAATATCAAAAGCCTCTGAAGGCCCTCCTGGTTCATAGAACATTACAATGTATTGTTTATATTCGAATATGGTTCTTTCATCATAAAGATTTTAAGGCAGTATAGACAGTCTTCATTACAATCATCAATAATATAATCATCTTGTAATATCAATCATTTATATCTCCATAATTATTAATAATGTAATTATTTTTATCACTAATAATAATCTTCTTCTTCCTAATCATAATGACTCTATCTAAGAGGTATTGAGTTCTGGTAACAGATAATATGAAAATGCCTTTCACAAACAAAATGAAATACATGTATACACTGCATGTAATTTGAGAAAGATAGTTAGTATAATATATAACAGCTTTATGGCCTGTAACCAACATTCTCATCATGGCTCTATTGTATAGTTGTGGTTTTCAAATAGGCATGTTCGCAGCTAAGTTGTAAGCATGTTTATAACTTCACTGGTTGAAACACAAAATAAGTACAGGATGACTTTCAGATTGGATTTGAAGCCAGTTGCTGTCAACATATAATTCTAGACATATAAACAGCTAAGAATGGCTTTTCCCATAAAAATATCAGATGAACTTACCGGATCTGTTTTCTATCATACGATCCTTATGATCCATCCACTGTCTGACCAAGTTTCAATAGGAGGCTGACACCATAAACCTCCAAAGGCAAGCAATGTTCAAGTCATCATAAACAACACAAAATGCTTGCCAAGAAGGTGGACCAACACTCCCTTCCCGTCTGAGAATTATAATAACATTTATAAATGTGTATATACTATGAAATTTTAAGCACACTCAGTTATCTGAATTATACAAACCATACTCATAATAAACATGATAAGCTGAAATCTAATACTTAAAAAATTCAATTTATTCAGGCAACTTAAAAATTCAATGAACAATTTAGTTCATCTTCCCTTCAATAATGGAATAGGTTTTCATGGTGCCGACAAGTGAAAATACTTCTGATAGTGCTTTACCTTTTGTCCAAGCCTTTGCTGTCGATGAGATCTTGAGTTGGATTTTGCGCTGGTGCGAGCAGAAGAATGAATGAAGTTACTGATGTACTTGATCTGGGCATTGACTTGAGAAAAGCGTGTCTGAGACGTCATCGTCTTGTGCCTGTACCTGTGTCACCAACACAGATGACGCTGAGGTCAAGGGTAAGGAAGAAAGATTGCATTAAGTTGTTTAATATCATAGATTGTCATGTCTTGCCTGTAACCGGTATCACCTACACAGATGACCTAAGGTCAAGGGTAAGGGGGAAAATTAGAGGTCATATTCAGAAGATTGTCCATGGTCTTGCTGTACGGTATCATACACAGATGACCTGAGGTAAGGGTGATGGGAGAAGGATGATAATGTAAAGGATCATATCTGAAAAGCGACTACAGAAAGTCATGAAATGTGTTATTTCTTTCAAATCTATAGATGAAAATCAAAATAACAATTCTTGTTTGCCTAATCTCTCTTAATCTAGCAATATTAACATGCATTTAATTCTATCTTCTTCCTCAAACCAATCGCCTATTTTTTTTTTTTCTTTTCCTTGCTACCATGTTGTGCTCAATCAAATTCCCATGCGATAGATTTCTAGATCCAGGTATAATCCAAGTTTAATCCAGCTAAAAAATCCAGGGTAGTTTGTTGTTTGTTGTCGCACGCACACATCGTATTAAGGCGTGCGCGCAACCGCCTAGCGCCTAGTACGGTGCACCCAGCTAGCGCAGCACCATTAACCACCGCCGAAAGCTAGGGCGAGTAGCCGAGCGGGGAGTCGATGGTTTCGCCCCTCCATCCAGCAATGCAAGCATGGGTACGGTGTGCGCACACATTCGACCCCCCGCTAGCGCTAGTGCGCCGCTTGTATGCAAAGATCATGCACTCAATGATCGTATTGCATACGATGCTATTGTAGTATAATTCAAGGCGCCACTTGCATGCAAAGACCATGTAATCATATTGTATTATAAAAGACAAAAATTTGTAATTTTTCAATTCCTTTTCGTATTTTCGTATTCCCTTCTTATTTTCGGGACAAATACGAATTTTTCGGGACGGTTGGCAGCTCCGGTAAGAAGTTTGATCTGCAATATTTCCCCAGATTTATTGCAAAAACATGCTGTTACATAGTAACATAATATCTTGCACATTAAAAAAATTATATCTTGCACATCTTCATCCTAAGACCAATGTGCAAGATTCATGAGCATCACCTTCAAGAAATATGTATTATTATTCATAATAGAGGCCACCTTAAGGTCAGTCCTCCACCTATTAACTGCATAGGGTTACCTACCAGGCCATCAACGATTTCTGGTCCCTCTTCTAGCTCTGGGATATCATTGAGGAAGTTCCTAGCCACAGAGAGCAGAGCTTCATCCGGCCATTCA
>CALNVZ010002071.1:0-15782 GCA_940671915.1 Paracentrotus lividus | reverse complement strand
GGGGAGACTGGGGTAATTATGGCCCTGGGGTAATTATGGCCCCTTTGTCTTTGAGAGCTTATAATTCTTTGCTGCATTACACAATAATACTTTAATTTTTACACATGCCTAGCTAAACTCTTCCTACTATTATATAAGAAAAATAAGCCATTTACATGAAATTTTGTGCTTAGAAGAGCCTAAAATGTACGGCAATTACAAATCTGTTCGTTGGAAAGTGGCAAGTCTGCTTCTTTATGTGGGGTGTGATATCATTAATTAAAATCATTTAAGATGAAATTTTGATTGAAACTGAAACAATAGGAAGTAAAAAACACAACAGAAAAAATTCCACCTCCATATCTTCAATAGTAGAGCTGTAAAGGGGGATCAAATTGAAAATGTCATTTGGGGTAATTATGGCCCCCAATGCAAAAACAGTGTATAAGCGCAGATAAGCGTAGATGGGGACATTAACTTGTACGATTTTGTACATAAATATATGTATTGCTTTGATTGCAAAATTTCAACATTTTGGCTGAATCAATTATTGACTTAATCATTGTTGGTGGTTGATAAGTGTATTAGGAATACCCAAAAACATTTATTATACAGTCTGTGTCAAAAAAAATGGTACAGTCGGGGAAAAAATCATTTAGGTGTGAAATCTTTTCATATAATGTGTGTTTGTGATACCAAATTAAAGCCAAAAGGAGAGAGATGAAGAATCTACAAGAAGCAAAAAAAATAATTTAGAAAATAAAAAAAAATCAAGCGCGAGAGAGCTTGAACTCCGGGAGCATTGTTCTGTTCAGGAAGTATCAAAGAAAATGAGTTTCAAACAAGTTGCACTCATTCAATTACAGTTGAGTGTTTCGGAATCAGAAAAGCCTAATATTAAGACAAATAGATAAAAAATAAAAGAAAGAGAAGCCATTGGGTATACGCATCATGGAAAATTGGAAGTAAATAATTTCGACATGAGCATGATTAACAACCGATGTAGAATAAACGTCGATTAAAAGACGTACTGTAGCTTTTGGCGCAACAGTGGAAAGAGTGTATAATACAATAAATCATGGTAGTAAATCAGAGTGCATTCAATGCCAGCTTTTGTTGGCGTAATTTGGGTAGGGCATGAAACAAAATGAACGAATAATTGACATGAAAACGTTAAAGGAGTTTAGAAGCCTGGTCAGTTTGTCAACGGACGGACATTTGCAAATTTTCAAAAGTTAACAGCCGTGAAAACTTAATCATGAGAATATTGAAAGTTTCTGTCTTTGATATTGAGGGTACGCACTGGAAGGTCAAATGATGGCAACATTTGTTTGCCATGGATACATGCTAAGAATAGAATCCTTTAAAATGTTCAAAATGTCACGGACGGACGAAGATAGAAATGGTTTTCCCGAACTTCTCATGACTCTTTGGCATTTTAATCTAAAATAATTCCAATGTTAACAATACATGTCATACAATAGCCATAGTAATTTTACTTCGCTGCCATGTAGAAAGGATTTTGATAAAAAGCGTCCAGTTTTTGATTGACGGCTAAAAAACATTTTTGTCACGGACGGACATTTTCAGTGTCACGGACGGACATTGTTTCACGGACGGACAATCAATAGGGAACGTTGCAGAAATCAACATTTCCGTCAAAGAATATTAAAATTCACGTAATACAATTCAAAAACCTATCAGAATGGAAGGTTTTAAAAGTAACAAACTGCGGATCAGGGGTCCATCCCCCTCCAGACCCCCCCACCCACCAAATTAAATAAATAAACACATTCAATAAATGAAAACAATGAAATGAAATGAGAAACCTTCCCTACCCCAATGGCTGTTATTTCAAATAAGGATGACAATTTGGCGGAACGAAGTCACTTTTTTCAACTTTGCCCCCCCCCCCGGGAGTAAATTTCACTGATGTGACACTGAAAAATTGTGTTATTGTATGTTTTTGCTTGTTCTGTAATCACTGTAATACAATTCGATAAATAATCAGAATGAAGGTTTTGCAAGTCAACTGGAAATCAGGGTGTCCTGGTGGGCCCAACCTCACGCCCCCAAAAAAAAAATAAAAAAATAAATAAATAAATAAAAAAACAGGAAGAAAAATAGGCGTAAGCCCTACCCAATAATTTTTTTAATTTTTTTTTGGAATAAGGTGACAATATTGGATGGGCGAAAGGTCTTTTTTTTTTTTTTTTAAATCTGCCACGCCCACCCCTCCCCAAGAGCAATGATTGTGAACATTTTTAAAGTGACATTTTTTGGCTTGACTGGCGTAATCATGCAAACGTGGGGTGTCCCAAAACTAAAGTCTTTGAAAAAAAAATCGGGAAAAATCCCCTGGATTTGCGCCTTGCATACATGTAAACATGTATTTGGGTGTTTTATAGAGAATTTTTGGTGTGCATGTGGGGGGGGGGGGTAATGTACATGATGTGGATCTCATGCTATCCTAATGTTAATGAATTAAGTTTTTAATTCAAGAGAAATAACCTAGAATAATTGAAAATAAATTAATTTACCCAAAACCAGTGCAGCATAATTTGGCATTATTAAGTAGCTGATTTGTTCCGTCCGTGACAAAAAAAATGTCACGGACCCGACAAAATTTCAAAATTCATATGAATAAATGCTCACAACTGATAAGATATAATTCATACATAGCCAAAGGTCTTTTAATGGGGAGCCTAGCTTGCATGATTTTTAATTTCAACAAGCATAACAAGGGGGAAAATACTTTTGTTCTGTTTTTTTTTTGTCACCCGGAGGGACATTTTTTGGTCAAAATTTTAAATTATCGCACAAGAATATTGGCCCCAGTTTAATAATTTCCTATTGTTTTTCTTGTTTTTGTTTTAGAAATACTTTTCAACCCTCTTTGTATCAGTAAAGAAAAAAAATAAAGTTGCGGTAGATATTGAACTGAGACTTATTTTACTTTTACCTGAAAAAGTCGTCACGTGAACATTATTTTTTGGGCACCCCTGTAGAAAAATAATATATTTCAAGGCTTCTCATCATTGCATGTCCTGAAATCATATTTAACTCACTTTTGAGAATGTTAGTCTAAATCCTGTGAAAATACTTTCATCCCAAATCTTAATATGAAATTTTCACCCCAGTGCCCTCACTTCTTAACTGACCAGGCTCTTTAGCGGCCTTTTGGGATGTTAAATTATTCACGACCGTCTCCAACGGTAACCAACGGTTACCGTTGGGGACAAGTGAACAAAACTTGTTGTCCTAAATAATTGGATATGCTTGATATAACGAGGTTATTTTGAGAACAAAAAAAAACAAAACAGCCCCGAGAACAAAGGGGCAGGCCTCATCCCAACAGAAATCCGGCCGCACTGAATCATGGGATATGCCGAAGGCAATCAGCGGGGCAAAACAAGACTCCGTCGGCCCCCCGCGCTCAGGGGTAAAGACCCGGGGAGACGGGCCGTAGAGTCCCAAACTGGACAGGTAATGCCATGAAAGTTCACTCTAGACCAAAGTTTTATTTACAAATGGTGCTCATTGAGAAGCAAAAATGTAAACAAACGTACAGAGATCTGACCGTGGTTACAATTACATTTTACAATGTTCATAGTGGCATTGTAATACAACAGTTACGTATTTAAAGGGAATTCATACAATAGAGCGAATCCGATAATAAAATCGACTGCTCATGGGGATGGAAGTTGGAACATAATCATTATACATGCTCTAGGATCATGTTCCCGTAAAAATGTATCGATATAAAGTATTTTATACCGTATTGACTGTATTGTTCTATGAGTGACTTCTAATAATCATGAAACCAAAGGCAATGTCTTACCATAAGATTACATGCCGAAAGATAAAAAAGGTACCAGTCAACATCAGGTCACTGAGACTAGTTGTTTACAGATTATAATTATTGAGGCGTCAGCAACGTGGCTTGATGCCAAAAGGATGGGCTACATAATGAAGCATACCAATCAACGGATAAAGTATATAAAATATATATTTTTTATATATAATATTATATTTCATATAATATTAAAATGAAAAATCGATATAATATGTCGTATTAACTTATTTTGAAGTCTATGAGTAACTTTCCTTAATAATCATGAAACCAAGGCACTGTCTTTTACCTGAATGACATGTACGCCTTAAAATGGCTTGTTATATTGGTCAAAAAATGACTTACTTATGTGTTAGGCTACGGCACGTACGCGCACGTAAATCACGTAGATCAAAACCACAGTACACGTACACATATGGTACCGCTGGTTTATCGCTATGCAAAAAAAACAGAAAACAAAAAAACTAGAGTCTAAACGACATCGAATACAACGCCCAAGAATTAGAACATCTCAGGAATATTTGTTTGAAATGCTCTTAAAGATCAAGGTAAGTTTATGTCCACAATTAATATTTTTAACAATCGGAAATACCGAGCATGGAAATGTGTGGAAATTGGTGACATTAAATCATTATTGCAGGCCCCCAATGCTCAATCCACGTTAGTTGTAGTTATCATTGGAATACTAGTAATTTGTAGTGGTAAATTCGAGAACAACACTCCATACTCGGTGGCTGCTGAAATGAATTATAAGTTATAATATTAGATCGAAATTTAATAAATCATTGAATATATTCTTGTAAAGAATCTTGTGAAATCGATAATAAAAACACACCTGTGCGCATGCGCGTCTACAATAATATCGGACGTCCAGCTTTTCTATCAAAGATTGATTCAAGAATATAAAAATCCTGGCAGTGTGCAAGCGTCTCCGTTGGTGTAGTGGTGAGAGGTAACGACAGTGACGCTGAGATGACTCGGGTTCGACTCCCACTTTCGTTTCAACCATCTTTTTTGACTAAATAAACCTGCAAGTAGTATTTTTTTTTTTAATTTAGTAAAAAATCTTTTTTTTTTATTGTAACCCTAAACGCCAACTCTAGTCCTATATTTAAAGATATTATTATTACAGAATCAAATTCAATTGCAAAAGAATGAGATGGTGCAGCCCCCCCCAACAAAAAAAAAAAAAAAAAAAAAAAATGAATAAATAAAAACATTTCAATTAACATTATTTTTCATTTACTTTCTTATGCAGAATGCCAGACGCCTCCATCGTATCTACAACACTCTAATCACATTCAACAAAGCTCAGCTTTCCAAACCGCAGATAAAGCTTTGCAAAAGGAAGTATCACTCAAACACCTTGCATCCTACGAAGACAGACAGCTTACAGACCCATCCGGCTTTCGTTTAACGACGCGCTCCAGATCATAGAATGTGTTTCTTCGTCAGACGATTCCTACTTCTTTTATAACGCGGTGAGTTGTATTTGTGATTGTTCACGCTATTTTGCAATGATGTATATAATCATGAGCAATTTACATAACAATATTTCCTATTTTGAAATTCAATAACATGATATTTTCTTCTCCCTTTTACATGATTGAAGCTGGTCCTGCTCAGCTATTTGTTCAACTTTTCTGAAGAAAAGCATCAAAATGAGGTACTGGAAGGGAATTCAGCACATCGAAACCTTCTCCAGTAGATCTGAGGTATGTTCACTCTACTTCATGTTCTATATATTCTGTACTTGAATCTGTGCATTGAAAATCATTTTTGATAACAATCTCACCTTTTAGAAGGAGTGTAGTTTAGATATTGGTAAATGGTTTTTCGCTCAATTGAATGCCCAACATTTCTTAATTAGAGCTTGGTAATAATTATTGCATGTCATTGTAATTCCTTTAATAATATGTTTTTATATGCAATGCAATTTTTTTATATTGTAAGACATCTTTCTGCCGAATAGAATAAGATAATAATAAAATAATAATAATAATAATAATAACTAATTGAAATACTGTTTTTATAATTTAGTAATTGAAAATCAATGAAATTCATGTAAGGAATAAAGATCATGGAATGAAGAGGCAAAATAAATATATGTGTATATAATATAAATATATATATATATGTGTGTGTGTGGTGGTGTGTGTGTGGTGTGTGTGTATATATTTATTACTATTTAGATGCCTTGCAAGATTTCATAATGCCCTGTCTAATAATTATTTTTATTTAATGGCCTTTAAAACTTTTCAAGGAACATCGTTCAAGGATATTGACTGTGTATGAAAGAATTCATTATGACACTTGTTCGTTCTTCGACCGTGGTTTTACAATCGTGACTGGCAGATACATTTGGATTCACCTTCAGCATGGCAACTAATGCATTTTCTGGACCTTGAACTGCGACCACTTCTTCATCAAAAATGGCCATAAAGGAAAGGAACAAGTGAGGGCAAAGTCTTTCCGAAAGAGTTTTAAATATTTCAAGAACACTAGAACTATTTCAAGATTGGTACTTGAAATATTTAACCCCATCAGCGCCTTGTTCTCAAGAAATAATTTGGTCATCTTATAAACATCACATACTCTCAAGCTCTTAGTTGCAATATTTCCAAGGGTACTTCATTTTTTCTCTGCTCCCCTCAAGCTTTTTTCCCGGGGAAGAAAACCAAGGGTTTTTTTTAAGTATTGGGTAAAATCAGATTAAAAGATCACAACAAGAATCTGGTTGCTTGAACCACATTGCACATGGAAGATGACGTCCATGCTGATCGTGTTCTCATAAGAAGACCTCCTAGCAGAAGGGCGAACACTAAACAACCAACCATTTTACATGGGAAGAAACTCAACACATACCCACAGTCAAGACACGTTCGCATGAAATCAGCAAGGGTTCAACGTTGAACAGTGCTAATCGGAGGATTAAAGGAACTTTCTCAGAGTATTGAATGGAGTTGTACCTTTGTTGAGCTGGGGAATTATTGCCTATTTGTTATTGCTGAACTTTCCAAGATAAGCTGAACTTCAGGTAACATTCTATTTCCTGCATTTTTATTTATTTGTTGGTCTATCCTGCATAATGTTCTTTTAATTCAAACCTTTGATATTAACACGTAGCCACGTACTTTACCTGTCTGAATTGGTACTGCCATGTAGTGAAATCAAACATGTCATGTTATACATGTACATATCAAAGGCAATACGTAATACACAATTGAAGTGAAGTGAGATTGGAAATTCTTCATTGAACCAATATTTCGAATTTACAATCGTATAATGCATATCAATTCTAACTCTATGTAAAATGTAAAGTTAACGTATAACAATGTGCCGGGGCATTAAATTCGTATTAAACAAGGCACGTCCATTATCTAAGAGGCCGACGCAACGAAAGAGACGTTGGAAATACGGCTGAGAAGCCGCAGAAATCTATACAACTGGCCTGCAATAATAAATTAGCTCACAAAAACCGCTTAAGAAGCTCCCGCAACTGGAATGGTATTGTCCGTTCGGTCAAGCAATCTAACTCGTAAGTGGAGATGAAAGAATTGATGAACTTTTATAATCATGTTGGTTTAGTTAATAGATCTTCCGACCAAAAAGGAGAAATACAACATTTGGGCAGCTTATAACATTATTGTGAAAGTTGTAATCAAATCCTTATTTTCACATAGATTGATGTTCCAAAACGAATTATGATATAAGTAGTGATCCTTGTCCACCTCTTGCGAAGCGCCGTCCACATGCGAATATGCATGTGATATGCGGAAATATCGACCCCATCGAGTAACAAATTATCAATTCTAGTTGTAAACTTAGAGGAAGAAGGGCCGCTATCACTCTAAACGCAAAGCGAAACGCGGCCACAGAGCTTTTTGTATTTGCACATTTTTTTTTTCACTTGTTTTCTTGATTGTGGCGAGCAACTACCTTTAAAAAGAAAAATTGAATCAACTTGAAATAAGTACGCTAAGAGTCTGAATTTTTCAAAAGGAATAACGTTAATGCAAAGGGAAAAAAAGTCCTGTCACTTGTGGTCAATTCGAATCCTAGTAAGAGCAAATTCCCTGTACAATAGGCCATTTTGCTATCAAAATAGCTCATACGCTGCATAATCATCTTCCTTGATTACGCCATAATTATATTAACAGGCTAATGATCAAAGCCGTTTTTAAAAAGCTTGAATTCTCAGTTTTCCCAAATATGGTATTTCATTTCGAATTGGTTAAAAAGTCCTGTCAACTTTGAACATTTTATCACAAAACAATCTTTAACTCGTTGGTCAATATTTCCGCAATCACATGCATATCGCAAATGTGGACGGGCGTCTCGCAAAGATGTGACAAGATCCACTATTTTATTCAAATAATCGTTAGAACATCAAATCTATGGAAATAAAGATTCTGATTACAACTTTAGCAACAAGGGTGGTTTATAGGCTTTGCCATAATGTCTCTTCCCCAATCTGGTCTGACAGCATCTACCCTACGAAAACTATGATAAATTCAATTATTTATTTCATAATCCATGACTAAATTTTTTTTTTCCCACCCCCTCGAACGGATCGACTGAATAATACCATTTTACCGACAGGGAAGTTTTTTTTTGTACGTAAGTAATAATTTGCCATGCAGTTCAATCGGTCGCTTCCCGCCGTTAGCGCGGGTTTTGTTGACATTCTGCGCCGCTGAGCTGCAATGTAATTTCCACTAAACTCAATGAATGTAATGTTGCTTTTCCCCTCCTCAAATAATGGACGCGTCCTTATTGTTAAAGATTTATGGTCCATACGTTAGATTTACATTCACGTTTGGAGTAGAATTGATTGAGAATTCTATTGTGATAATGTTTAAAAGTGACAGGACTTTTCTTAAACCCAATCGAAATGAATGAATGTACCATCTTATGGAAAGCTGGAGAATTCAAGCTTTTTAAAACTGCTTGTCAATTAGCTGTAATATAATTAATGCGTTATCCAGGAAGATGATTTATGTGGCGTATGAGCTATTTTGGATAGCAAAATTGGCCATATTGTCAAGGATTTGCTTTCTTACTAGGAATTTCGAATTGACAAACAAGTGACAGGACTTTTTTTTCCCTTGCAATAAGTTATTCCTATTTTTGAAAAAATTCAGACTCTTAGCGACTTAATTCAAGTTGACATTTCTTTGAAAAAGGAGTTGCTTCGCCATAATCAAGAAAACAAAGTGAAAAACGGCAAAAACATAAAAATGTTATGGCAGCGTTCGCTTTGCGTAGAGTGAATAGCGCCCTCTCCTCTTAAGTATACAAACTAGAATTGATAATGCGTTCCTAATTTACTTTTATAACAATATATATTATAATATATATATATATATATATATAATATATATATAAAGATTTGTATTAGATTTCCATACTTATTCTATCCCTGGTTTCTCTCTCCCTCTGCCCTTCCATCTTGTTCTCCTTTCACTTTACTCTGTTGTCTCCTCACCCTCTCACTCTCTCCTCACGATGCTATTTTAAGTGTATTGGCCTCCACAAATTGCTTTAGTACAGTAATAACACTAGAATGTTCTTGGCAAGAATATTTATTATGTAATATCAATTACAACAATTCAGATATCTGCTATCGTGGTAAATGTTAACTAATTATGCTATATATTTTATGATTTATGTTGTACTATGTAATAAAATGAAATTTGTAACTAATGTTTTCTTGAGTGACAAGAAAGAACATTATTAATTGATTATTATTATTATTTATTATTAATTAATTTTATTATTATAATTATTATTATTATTATATTATTATTATTATTAATTATTATTATTATTATTATATATTATTATTATTATTATTATTATTATTATTATTATTAATTATTATTATTATAATAATATAATATGTATAGCCCGATTATGTTGAAATAAATCTGTTTTAAAATCAAGAAGAGATTTAGTTTGCTTCATTTCTTTTTTTGTGTTTTACATAAAATGTGGCCTAAAATGATGACCACCTAAAATAGTCATTTTTGCTAATATTTGGCTTTGTCTGACTAATTATTCTAGTCATCTGACTAAATCCAAAAGTGTCCTGAAATGACTAAACATTAGTCATTCGACTAATAATTATCAGTCATCTGACTAATTAATTCTAGTCATTTCAAGACATAGGGCAGGACTAATTTTTTATTAGTCAAAATGACTAATTTTTTTACACAGTGTAGAAAAAAATTCTCTCTATGTGAAAAACTTATAATAAATGAAACAAAAACGTATGATAAAGCCACCCATGTCTGTGCATCTACTTTAGATGTACTGAATTGTGATACGAACAAACACTTTTACTTTGACAGAATTTAAATTTTTATGCCAAAAGACTAACAGAAATTTTCATCTAATTTTCAATACCTAGCTTTGAAATTCTGCATTTCATGACTACTTGATCATAACTTTGTACAAAATAAGATAGTAAATGGAAAATATGTTAGCAGTCCTTGAGTTTAATTGAGAAAGAAACTGTTTAAAAGTGATTTTTAAAAAGTTTGATAAGTATTCCCCTAAGAATTGCTGTGTGCTGCGAGGATTTAGAAATCAACGAATGATAGTAAATAACCCAATTCTGCCGAGAATTCACATGCAGTACACCAAAAATACATGTATGGGACATCCACCTACGTGTATTATTAATCATATAACTATTTTTAAAAGTTTTGATAATCTTAATACTACATATTCCCCATATTTATGTGACAAAATTTTGTTTCTTAAAGTAGTAAAGAAACTAGAATTTTTAAATTTTCTGTACAACCCTATGGCAAATGTATGTGTAAAACTGTAATGTCCTCAGTAATCAGGTTTAACTGAAGCAAGAGGAAAATGAAATGTTACTTATTATTTTGGCCCAATCTATTGGCCCACAACATAGGTAATGATGTCATGGTCTAGGACAATTACCACCCTGGACAATTACCCCCCGACATTACCGACATTCCCCGGAACAATTACCCCCGGACCAATTACCCCCGGACAAATTACCCCCGGAGACAATTACCCGGACTGCGGACAATTACCCCCCGGACAATTACCCCCCGGACAATTAACCCACCCCGGACAACTACCCCCGGACAAATAACCCCCGACAATTACCCGCGGACAATTACCCCCGCGGAACAATTACCACCCGAAGACAATTACCCCCCCGAAGGACAATTACCGGACAAATTACCCCCGGACAATTACCCCGCGACAATAACCCTCAGGACAATTAACCCCCTCACAGGCATTGATGTTGGAATAAGCGGCGCCCATTGTGAGTCTCGCCGATGTCGCAGGTTATCGGAATAATTTTCCTACGGTACTTGATCTTATCTTAATGACTTTCTATTTCTCTTCCTCTATTATATTTCTCTTTTTTCCCTTTTCTCTTTCTCTCTCTCATTTTTTTTCTTTTTTTTTCTTGATTTTCCTCCACTATTTTTCCCTTTTCGCCTACTGCGCCTATTGCAATCAGAAAATAATGTAAAACTAGCCCTCGTATTTTTCTTCTTGTTTTCATAGAAAAAAAATGAATCTTCATAAAAGGAAGACATTTATACACAAAATTAATACAATTGTTGAATATTCTGATTCATCTCTGATTCCGAACTGATCTTATTTTCAATTTATTTTTGTTTCGCCTGACCGAAGTTTCGGCAGAGACCTAGTTTATCATTTTCGCTGTTAGTCTGTTGTCCTGCTGGTCTGTTTAAAAATGTCAAAGTTTTAGTTTTTGTTAACTTGCTCTCCATTTCTTATTTCTCCACAAATTGTGTTCACACTTCGTACAAATGAAGATTCTTGGGTATACCACAATGTGTGTTAAAAAATGTGGATGATGAGATGCAAAAGGCTCCATATAGGAGGGTACAAAAAGGTCAACTTAAATTACGTCTTTCTTAAACTTTTTGTTTAACTAAATTTCCACTCATTTTTATAGCTCAGTTTTGTTCACCCCTGGTATAAATTATCTTGTTAATACACTTGTGCGTTGTATAAGATGATGAGGTCCTAGCATAGGGTAAAATCACTTAAAAGGCCAAAGAGATTATTGCGTGTTTTTATTGAAAAGTGAAATCAGGCAAGACTCGTGGTTCGCTGAACCAAACATTGTTTGTTTTATTCAAGAAAAAATCAGTAAATAGATAAAACCATGGTCTGAACCCATGGTTTCTAAGGGCGGCAATAAAGGCCATAATTAATAAGCTCCTTTAATTAATCAATAAAGTGAAATATAAACTAAAAGCCATATAAATTTATGGCAAAAATAGATTAATGTAAAATTAATTATCATATACATAAGGTATTTTTCACTTTATTGTAAATTATGGAGCTCATTTAATAATTGATTATTAGGCCTGAATGACCGCCATGGATTTTTGGGCAGAAATCCACCGTCGGGAAATATTGAGGGCCAGTTTACATATTTTTGATGGCATATATGCCGTAGGCCTATATAACGGGGGGGGGGGGGAGGAAGGCTTGGGGCGCAAAGCCCCCCCCCATGTTTTTTCATGGTGGGTGGTCGAATGGAAAGTTCGGCGAACTGACGATCACAAGGTACGCAGTTTCGAATCCCCTCCATTCCACTAATGTCCTTTGGTAAGATATTAATCTACAACTTTTGCCAGACTTGATCAAGAAATTAGGTAAATGGGTAACCGGTAAGGAAGAAAATTCCTTGAATGCCTAAGCGCCTTTTCTATTAGGGCAGCTATGCTAATTGCCCGGGTAATATTTAGAATGCGCACTGATAGTTTCTAGATTAGTCGGCGTTATATTAATGGAAGGGGGGAAAAAGGGAAAAAAATGAAAATAGAAGAGAGAAAAGGGAAAGAGAAAGGAAAGCATTAAGATAAGATCAAGTAGAAAAATATTCGAAACTGCGACAAACCAGGAGAGACTCAGATGGGCGCTGCTTGATTCCAACATCAATTGCCAGTGGAGGGGGGGGGGAATTGTCCTCGGGTGTAGTTGTCCGGGATGTAATTGCCGGGGGGGTAATTGGTCCTCGGGGGTAATTGTTCCGGGGGTAATTGTCCGGGGGGTTATGGTCCTCGGGGGTAAATTGTCCGGGGGGGTAATTGTCGGGGGGTAATTGTTCCGGGGGGTTAATGTGGTCAGCGCGGGGGTAATTGTCCGGGGGGGTAAATTTGTCCGGGGGTAATTGTCCCGGGGGGTATTGTCGGGGGGTAATTGTCCTCGGGGGTAATTTGTCCCCGGGGGTAATTTTCGGGGGGTAATTTCGGTATTCCTCGGGGGTAAATTGTCCGGGGAGTAATTGTCCGGGGGGGTAATTGTCGGGGGTAATTGTCCTGATTACGGAATGTCATATCAAAACACACAATTCTCAGAAGCCCAGAACACCGAATATTTTGATCGATTCAAAATTGGGATTTTACATGTGTAAAGTCTAAGGAAGATTAAGGGTAATGTCGTTTACGATTTACGTCAGTTACCGACATGCCTTCACAAAGTTTCCCCAGCACAAAAAAAATTATGAAAATCTCTCCTTATTTTGGCAAATTGTTTCATAAGGACCCAGGTATGATTGTCGTATAAGACTTAATCATTATAACACAATCAGTTGACATGAGAGTATTGATAATTTGATCAGCAACCATGATTTTGCATGTTCGTTTTCTGTAACTCAGTTACCGACACGTTTTTTGCTTGGCGTTTCAAATGAAATGACGTTGGGGTGGAAATTTTTTTGGCAGGCATATTTTTCCTTTAACACTTACTTAATTTAGGTATATTATTTGAAGACATATGTTTATCGTATTCATGTAACGACAGTACAAAGAATGTAGAAAATCTGGTTGTGTTGTAACGTCAGTTACCTTGGGAATTGCCCATATCATCTTGACAACACTGCTTGCTCGCTTGTTCTATGTTTGTAAGAAGAAGTTTTGTTTGAAAAGTTTTGCAAACATTCCACTTCCGTGAAATCAAAACTGGGTAAAGCCCCAAAGTAAATATAATTATATATTACATTTTGAACATGCAACGTTTATAAATATAACCACACACACAAAAAAAGAGAAGTTCTATGAAATATAGCTTGTCATAAAATGCAATTTATTTTTGCATTGACCTTATTATTATTATTATTATCATTTGGGCCCATGAAATATACATGAACGGCCTTTTTATTATTTGGCTACAATATTTTAAGATGAACTTTTGGGTTACAAAGACACAACTCATGTAATATCAAACTTCGTAGTATTATGCTATTCTACTTTTAAAAAACTTTAAACTCTATATGAGGAATTTAAATCATATTTCATTTTAAAGTTAAACTTTGCAAACTTATTCACTGAAATGTTTAATTTTCGTATAGGCGTCATTAGGCCATATATTGAGGATATAGCGATGATTGTTGCACTCGCTTGAATTTATAATTTCAACCGTCCGACCCAAATTAACTATTAAAAGAAAAAAAAATCCCTCACAAGTCATAGTAGATCAATGATGATTATTATTTTGAATTAGTAATCATGCTGAATTTATACACCATTTCCAGATCAAATCAGCAATGACCAAGCTGCCGCAAGCCTGCCCTAAGTTCGGAACTTGTTTGAAGGGAACTGTTACGCTACTTTGGGGACAGGAATCCATGGGCCCGCTTGCTAGAAGGCTTGATGCAACCAGGACTTTTAACCACCAATGGATACGGGCATGTGACGTCAGTCCTCCAGCATCAGGGAGAATCGCTTCGTATAGGGGAGACTGGGTAATTATGGCCCCTTTATTCAATTTCCTATACTATACTACCATTAAATGAAAAGTCCAATGATCATTTCTAATTTGTAAAAAACAGTCAATCTATAATACCTATGATATACAAAAGAAGTATAAACCCTGCTTACTTCTCATTTGCATATTAATTACCGATTAATGTTAACAACTTAAGGGGGGGGGGTCATAATACTCCACTGGTTGGGGTAATTTAATGGCCCTATGTAATGACTGTATGAATTCAAAGATATTATGCTAATTGAATGAATGGTTTAGTAATAATAATAAATAATAATAAATAACGCATTTGTAAGCTCCAATCTGTCATGTTAAACCTATTCCGAAGGCGCTTTTGTAAAACAAGATGAAGTGTTGAACAACATACATGATGTAGTTTACAAACAATTCTTCTTAATAAAAACAGATAAGAGGGACTGCCTGTGAGGCGCACACCCAAATCTGCCATGTTCAAAAGTCAGAGAGGAAAAGGAATTTGTCAATGCCAAAATACCAGACAGTAAACAACAAATATATTTTGATAATTAAAAGAATACAATTTACAATATAAATACAACATTAATATTCAAAGTTAGTATGCCCTTCACAAAAGAAATGTTTTGAGATTAGATTTGAAAGTTTCTATGTCTCCAAGAGACGAATCTGTGTAGGTAATGCATTCCATAAAGCTGGAGCAGCTGAAGAAAATGACCGATTCCGTACGATTGATACATTTCTTTTTGTAACAAGCAAGTTTTTTATTTCTGAGGGCGTAGAATTACGACTAGGAACAGTTTCTGGTCAAATAAAATGGTACAGTTGGAAAACATTTTCTTATAGTGTGAAGGTTAATATCAACGTGGTATTGTTTGTTATTTTCAATAAAGCAGGAATATCAACTCTTTCTTCTGCATTTTTTCCATCACATTTGTGGCAGTATTTTTTGAGATATGACTAATTTTCTACAATCAAAGAAAAAATCAATTTTCGCGACGCTTCGTCCATGCCTTTTTGTGTAACGATTCTCGTCATTTATGAACCGTGATATTCAGCGCTCAGAACAATAGAAGTGCGTAATTTCGATTTGTTCCGTCGCACAAAACTTAGCATAACTTTTGTTTTAACAAAAAGCAATTATACGGACAAAGCGCATCTAGCAAAGAAAAATCTTTTT
>CALNVZ010002068.1:234982-246987 GCA_940671915.1 Paracentrotus lividus | reverse complement strand
GCACCATGATCAACATCAATATGGTGATTTCGATGACGCGTCACTCGACTTCTCTTAGGAGCGGAACACTCCAGACAAGACCATTCAAGAAAGATGAGGAAGCTCTGTACCCACACTAGAATAAGACAAAAGAATTTTCCCAACGGGTTGTAAATTTGTGGAAATATCCATTATATGTTGTAGAAAGTGATAGGTAACTCATTTAAATCAACCTAGAAAGGCATGAGAGACAAGTTTGATTGTTCAGACCCTGATGTCGACTTCACTTGAACCCCATTTTTCTTTTGATACACATGTGACAACATTACAAGAGTAACACCCTATTTTGCAGTGCATAAAATTTATAAGGAGATGCAGAGGGAAATAAGTTTTGTATACTTCCAAGCCCAACATCAAGGTAAATCAAGGTAAATACATGTGGATGTATTCAACTAGATCTGACTAGTGAGTTTCATGAAGACCGAAAAGATCATGTGTGTTATGTGTTGACCATCCTGTTGATCTCTCTTGCAAAAGAATGGAACTCGTGCTGTTTTGGATAGTGGTTCCAATATTGAGGTTGGTAATCATGATATTTGTGGTATGCATGTATTCCCAGTACCGAGCATTGCTCTGGGATCTCCTGGTTCAATAACTTCAGGTACTGAGCATAGCTCTGGAATTAATAAGTGCATCGACCTTGATGGTACGTTTATGTGTAGCCCTGGACTTGACAAATCAGTAGTTCATCCTGATAGTCAGCATCCCGTTGCTGGTCGCTATTGCAGTGATGAGGGTGCCGTCTGTTCCGAGCGTGTTGCCATAAGCAATATCGTCAATCGATCGGTATCCGAATCGTTCTCCGTAAGAACTCCATCTGCTCCGCGGCCGATGACCGATTTGTGTGCAATTATAGTACCAGACACGACTTATTCTGATCGCGTTACTCCCGAGCACGCCATCCAGTCGTAGTGGGTGTAGTTGCGACGGGCATCCGATGAGCGCATTTCGTGCGAAGCATCACATGAACGGAACCTGTCGGTAAGAGAGTTTGTTACTCGCCATCGCCCTATCATTCCACACTACGGACCTCTGCGGTGATTACATCATCAGTCATCACTGCATACAGCATCCTGTGAGACGTCGGCCTTCTCATCATCTCATCTTAGATGTTCAAGCGATGCTTACACGGACGGAACTTTGACCACTAGATATAAGTCTTACTGAGCCTCTAGCTTTTGATGTTGTTACCTGCTGTCCTGATCTATCTTCACCCTGGGATAGCGTGAACTCTTCCTGGCTTGAATATCCAAACTTATGCCTACTCAGTCCCTCCACTGACTGACCACTTGCTCTACAGTGGTACTTCTGGCAACTATGATTGACCATCACTTAATCATAACAACGAGTGCCTGCCTTGGATATTGGTTCTGAAGACCATCACTCCTGCCTTGACCGGTAGCTCCATCTACTTGGACCCTTGGCCCTCGTCCGCCGTCATCTAGTGTAGTTCTAGCGCGAGAGATCTCTATATGCCTTGAACTGGATCAGTGTCACTGGGCCTGCATTTGTTTCCAGCTCCTACCCTGGTAATCACCGACTAGCTTCCATGGACATATTTCGCCCTTACGTGCGTTTGGACTCGCCTCCCTAGCTAGTGTTTCACTTGATCCTTGGTTGGCAGCATGCATGGATTTTACCAATATCATGGACTATGACGAACAATTTGGACTCTGTATAATAAGAGAGATATTTTCATTTGTTGATCATTTTCTCTGGTTATTCATATTTTCACCTGTTTCATACTGCGTTATAAAGTGCAAGTTAGTTGTATTACGGTATCTCAATATGTATTTCCGTTTGTCATATCTGTATGGTTACTGCTAACTAAATGCCATAGTGTCCCCTTTTATTACAGTTCTGGGACAGTCTTTTGTTTTTATTTGTATAATTTATCTATTTAGCTGATACTCATTGTTTCCTAAGTGTAATTTTTATATCCATTGCAAATAGTTTATCTTATGTTCCTAATGTTGTCTAATACCTTTGTCACTCGATTGACAGTCAAAGTTTCTGTATAAATGTCACAATCCTAAGTATGCATTTTTCCGCTCTTGCATAATAGCTGTGCGTATTTGGTCGTTTGTTGAATGATAATGTAGGCCTGTCTATATGCGAGAGATGTTGGGTTAATATCTAAATGCTGATTTGTTCTTTTATTGGTTTGTTAGACAGTGTTGATCTTGAGATTTGTGAAATGATATTTTGCATTGTATGCTGATGCATGTTATTGTATATTGCATTGTCATGGTGATGATGTCTATCTGTGATGTTTGGAAAAGATTAGGGCAGAATAATGTTTGAGTTTATCAGTGTTTTATTATAAAAATCATGCATATTTTGTCTCATTTTTATACGTGAATTCAATATCCATCCATACAAGTATATGTTATATTCGTAAGAGGGAAAATGATTATTCAGTCCCTTGGTTAGTTTATAAGGAGAGTATTGAGTACAGGGAATAGTTATCATTATTTCGCTTGTTTTTTATATTGTTGAGAAATTATGATTTGCTAAATTATTTGTACAGTCATGAGTGCTTTTATGCTAACTACTGGAAGAATGTGAACAAGGGATGTAAAATATTAATGATCAAGTTGATGTAACAAAGGTTATGCTGTTAAATTAAGTATAATTGTGGTTTACCTGTTTTCACGTTGTTAACAAAGATTTGCTGATAGTACTTTGTATTCATGACTTTGGTTTACAGATCTGTAGTTACTGTCTTAAGAAGACGGGTTTCGTGTAGTTCATGTAGAAGATAGAGTTTGTGTTAATTATTATTGTTATTGCGTTTGATAGTTTTCATTTGTTGATATGACCTGAGTTGGGATTAAAGGGATATTTACAGTGCATCGGAAAGCTGTTCGTATTAGTATATGCCTTGAAATTAATTTAGTACTATGTAGATCGATGTCTGTGGATCAGTTTGGTGGTAGACCATGTACCAAATTGTCGTTTTCAAAAATCGCTCGACAAGGACTACAATCCAATGTTGTATGAAGAATTATTTCAAGTAACCTTTGATGATGACTAATTTTCAAGAAACGTAATTGTTTTATAGCTGGTTGTCCTTTTCATTGTATATGCATGTATGCAGTTCCTAACAATTGTTTAGGTAGAATGGAAAGAAATGATATTGTTGAGTTTTTCCTCATACTGGTTTGATATCATTTTAGAAATTAGTTGAAAATTATATGCTTTCCTATGATTGACAGGAGAAGAAAAAGTAGTCACCCAGATGCAGTTCAAGATCATAAACACAAGACACATGTGATGTATGGAACGCCATGTTGCATAATACGATAAAGGCAAATAACTCATACTGGCGCAGCGAGACCATAGCCCGAAAAATCAACCATCTTGCCACTTTATCCCCTGAAGCACCCTCATTCATAATGGGTGACTTTAATCAATGTCACTTGAATTGTGTACTACCAAACTTTGAACAATACATAGATATACCAACCCGAAATGACGTCACACTTGATATGTGTTACGGAAACAATACACCAGGAAGCCATGTCATCGTTTTGGGAAGTCCGATCATCAGAGCGTTCTATTGATACCAGTCTACAGACAAAAGCTCAAAAGAAGCCGACCTGTCATGAAGCAAAGTTACAAGTGGACCGATGACTCAACGAAGGAACTACAAGCTTCGCTTGACTGCACAGACTGGGACCTTTTGTGCGATACAGCTCTCTCACTTGAAGAAGCCACCGATGCAGTAACGAGCTACGTCAAGGTTTGTGTCGACACCATTATCCCTCAGAAATCGTGTAAAATCTACCCTAACAATAAGCCATGGGTAACAAAAGAACTCAGAGATCTACTGAAGATGAAGAACAATGCGCTCACTGAAGGAAACACAAGTCATCTGAAGGAATTACAACAAGAAATTAAATGCTCTGTTAAAGCTTGTAAAAGATCATATAAAGAAAAGCTGGAAAAAAACTTTGAAGCCAATAAAACTCGCAGCGGCATGGAAAAAAATGGGAGTGATCACTGGGTATAAACAAAAACAAAAAACGTCGGGAACTGATGTTACTGAGAACTTTGTTGAGGAACTTAATGATTTTTTATTGTAGATTCGATTAAGAGTTCATAGTTGAAAATGACTTGGTTACAGTTAGACTAAAAGATATGTTGAATACAACTGAATGTGTGATTTGTATAATCGAACACGATGTAAGAAGATGTTTTGGGGCACTAAAAACCAACAAAGCCCGGGGGCCTGACGGCATATGCAATAAGGTGCTCAATGTTTGTAAAGGTCAGTTAGCTGGGATTTATACTAAACTTTTCCAACGTTCACTGCAAAAGGGAATTGTCCCAAACTTGTGGAGAACATCTTGGATAAGACCAATTCCAAAAGGGAAGAAAGCAAGAGAACATAATGATTTCAGACCAATTTCTCTCATTTGCAGTGTGATGAAATGTTTGGAAAAGATAATCATGAAGCAACTTCTCATACATACCACACCGTATAGTGACCCTATGCAATTTGCATTTCGAAGTAAAAGAGGGGTCGAACATGCTGTTTTAACATACTTACATAAAGTGTACGCCCACCTGGACAAAGCCAAACCTATGTTAGATGCACTTTCGTAGATTTTTCGAGTGCGTTTAACACCATTATTCCCCACATACTAATTAGGAAATTAATCGATATGAATGTCCCTCCCCGGATTACACTCTGGATACAAGATTTTCTCAGAAACAGACCTCAGAGAGTAATGATGGGAAATGTCAAATCTAGTACTAGAATACTGAACACAGGAGCCCCGAAGGGTTGTGTGTTCTCCCCTGTTCTCTTTTCCATATGGTCATATTCAAACGTGAGTGACACATTTGGACTGATAGAAGGGCGCATATCTTTGCACTTGCAGGTTATAAATTGATCATGACTACCAAATCATGTATAATGTAGGAGGGGCATGTGTCATTACCACTTGGATTTGAATTTTACAATTGGTCCTGGAAATTACCATTAAAAACAGTGCGTGAGTGACACGACGATAAAAAAAGACATGGGTTTTTAACCATCATTGGTTATGGTTGAATTTCTGCCCAAGTAAGGGTACCGTAAGTGCTGGTATATCTACATGAATAGTGTACCTCTCTGACATTTATTGTCCTTATCAATCATCCCCTCTCTGTGGTCCACCTCTATGTGTCGTGAGTGACATGACATCCAAAACATGAGTGACACGACCAGTGCCTTAAATGCAATAATACGAGTAAATAACGAGATCGAAATTACCTGTGTGTATATGCCATGTTAGAGTGGTCCATGAAAATTACTTTAAGCAAAAAAAATCTGAAAAAAGTGACTAGATATAAGAATAAGAGGCAGTTAAAGCACCATAGTCCCATACGTGCAAATTCTTGTTTGATCAATTATTCAGCGTAAAAAAACTGGATCACAAAATGTTTGAACTTAAATAATTGGTTGTATTGTAAAGAAGCTTTTGTGTTGATTTCAGATCCTAATTTGCATTTTCAAAGGCACAGCGCCACATTGAAATTTCAGCTAAATGTCCCACTTAATTTGAATATGACCAGCATATACACTAGTGATTGCCTGAGTAATACAGTCTGTGTAAAAAAAAATGGTACAGTCGGGAAAAAAATATTTAGGTGTGAAATATTTTCAAATAATGTATGTATGTTGAGTACCATTAAAATAAAAGCCAAATAATTTTTCCTTGCTTGATGCGCTTTGTTCTGTATAATTCGCTTTCGTAAAACAAAAAGTTATGCTAAATTTTGTGCGACGAGGAACAAATCGAAATTGAGCACTTCATGGCCATTTATGTGAAAACCTATACACAAAGGCATGGGACGGGCGTGCGAAAAATGGATTTTTCTTGATTGTAGAAAACTAGTCATATTTCAAAAATTACAACACCAAATGCGATGAAAAAAATTGCAGGTGAAAGCCTGATCTTCCTGCTTTTTGAAAAATACCAAACAATAGCAGGCTGTGATTAATCTTCATACTATAAAAAAAATATTTTCCACTTGTACCATTTTATTTGACACAGACTGTATAGACCAGTGTAGCTAATCAAATACGCCGACCATAAATGATACAGGACCGTATATTTCAATGATAGACCAATTTGTGAAATGGTGCGACGACCACTCTACCTGAAACTCAATGTCAAAACAAAAGAGATGGTAATTGATTTTAGACGAAACTCTAGTGACCATCATGATAGCATCGTGGAGCAGGTCAAAGAGTACAGATATCTTGGTACAACAATCTGTAATAGTCTTTGAATGGACAAATAATATCACGGCAATACAAAAGAAAGCTAACCAGAGGTTATATTTTGTGAGAGTTTATAGAGAATCTAATAGTTGACAGTAAGCTTATAACATTGTTCTAAAAGGCTTTTGATACAGGTATTCTGATTTCAATCTGATGTGCTATTATGGCAATGCTACAAATGCTAATAGAAAGATGCTAGAGCGCCAAGAAAGTAGCAATGCGTATCATAGGCGTCGATCTACCCCCCATTGAAGATTGTACCAAGGAAATGTTCTTTCTAAAAAGCAAAACTGATAATACATGACCCATCCCACCCATTGAATGACCAGTACACCGTTATTAGATCAGGAATCAGACTCCGTGCACCACGCACCAAACACTCAAGATTCAGACAATTACCCTAGGGAGCCAAGGGCCTTTAATCAGCATTTTCTGCTGGGAAGGTTTGAAGGTCTTATTCTAGAGTAAAATTTTGCGCTGATTCCAAAATGTGACTCTTACTGACCGTACCATGACACTTCGGCCATTTTGGCCAATTTTTTATCCAAAAATGACCATTTTGGTCACTTGTGGTCAAGGGTATGTTATTTCTATAATTTTTGTCGATAAGTGGGATTTTTAACAACTTATCTGATGTAAAAATGTGCGCTGATTCTAGAAAAAGTGGTTTTATTGACTCTGTGTGTCATTAAAGGGGTCATTTTGGTAATTTCGGCCAAAAATTGACATTTTTATCATTTTTGGGACCAAAATTAGACCAAAATGACCATCAGAGTCATCCAAGTGATGGCTTTCCATCTCAAACCATTTTAAAATACTTCCTTGGGTCTCAAAAATACTCCCATACCATTTTCCTTAAATATTTGGACAGCCCTGATCATTTAGGCCAGTTTGACCGAAAGTGACCATTTTGCAGTTTCACGGGATTTTGCTATGCAGGCCTAGATGTATTACACATGTATTTTAGTGTATACATGTGTATACATGTAGATGTATTATCCTTTCGTTCAACTCATTGGATTAGGAGTTGACTTGTGGTGGACAAGTGGGAACAAAGTAATGATGCTTATTTCAAAAATAGAGGTCTTATTCAACCTACCCATAAGGTACTGGTCACTTATTGGTCACTTGTTGGCTGAAGGTTGACCATTAGCCCAAATGAAATAAAAATGTTATTTACAATATATACAGTGCCGAAAACATAGTTAGACTGTGTCTCTAAGCACTTTACACACATTTTTATCATCCCGGTCATCAGGTCATCAGAAACATATTTTCCCTTCACACAACATGTGCACATTCTCCACTCCCTACTTTAATGCCGGCCATGAACTATTAAAAGAACAAAAAATGTTTGATAATTGTATTTCACAACAAAGGGCATGCACAAAAAGACAAATCTGAAAATCTGTCGTATTTATTGTGAGCTATTGTGATTTAATCATTGTAATGTCCACTTTGGTGGTTCTTACCATTTTGACCCACACTGACCATTCCTATATGTAAATGGTCAGTGTGGGTCAAAATGGTTACAACCGCCAAAGTGGATACAAGTAATTTACCATTTAGTCTATAACGCAATACTTGTATTGCGTTTAATATTTGTGCATGTTCATCCCGTTAAAACTTATTATTTTCTCCACTCAATATTAAGTTCTTGCCATTTTGGCCGCTTTGTGGTCAAAGGTACGTAAGCACTAATTTTATGCGTATATTGTACAATTGTATACACAGAATAACAGTCGTATTATCGCCATGATGTTATAAGCAAAACACAGAGAATTTCCAAGCTGATCATACTAATTCAAGACGAGAAATTGTGTGATTTCCATAGCAACATGAATTCTATATAGTATTTTTTTATTTTTTTTATTTTTTTTAATATGACTACATGTATTGACACATGTCCATGATCTGATGACGATTTGGAATATCGCAATTGAAGAAGAATGTCCTGAAAAATGTATTTCAACGACTTTCATTGACTTGACCATTATAACAAAGATGGTTTTTATGTTGCTTGACATGTGTCATGAGCGAGTCCAGTGTCCTTAACCAAGGCTCCAGCAATGCCTTTCAGAAAAGCATTTCAACCAGGCAGGAAGAATACATGACCGCCTGGCAACTAATACGCGCATCAAACATAATTGACCACTTCTTATACCGCGTTTACATTGAGACTCGGCTCTCGTGTCGAATCCACAGGAAGGGTTCGACACTGCCAAGAGTGAACCTGTGATCGTTTTTTATACACAACAAAAAAAGGCGAGTTCAACACGGCTCCCAGATCACGACCCGAAGTAAGGGACGTCATTAATGTGTGTTGCGATGTATAGTCAAATTCCATATCTGATCTCAAGGTCATCGACTTCGACACGGCTTTCTGTTTACACGCGTAAAAATTGCCGTGTCGAACCCGCCTCCCGGATCGAAACCTACGATTTTGGCGGAGCAAAAAAGGCGTGTCGAAACCGGGTCGCGGATCACACTGATCCCGTTTACATGGCATAAAATTGCCGTGTCGAGCACGATTGCCGTGTCAAACCTGCGACCCGAGTCACAGTGTAAACGAGGTATAAATTATACCGTTAACATGGTTAAGAGCAAATGAGACCCACAGTCCTTTGGTCTAGATCTTGAAGGATGTCTAGTGAGTCATCTCCATCTCCTGAAAGGATGGAAAAAAGTGTCTACACCTTCAAGTTGTCTTTGACCGTTTCTGCCAAGACGGTGGCAAACAAGGTGTCAATTATATGATAAATTGCATGGATGTGGTTGACATTATGTACTGTTCATTAGAGTCATGAGAATCATTTGTTGATCTTTCTACATTCTTGATAGGAGAAACAACGACTTCGAGAACTGCCACAATTATGCATGCCATTATGTGCCTGTATAATAACTTGGGTCCAGTACATTGATACCACTCATCCTGGAATAAGGGAACAACTTATACGAGATGGCTTATCTATGTCTTAGAAGCTGCCATCGAATCGTTTGCAAGGCAGCTATACTTGACCAATCTGTGGACACCTCCATCATTGCTGCTACAGCATCTCGATGACCAAGCAGGGAATATCTCTACTAAAATCAGGGAGTAAGCTAGAAGCACTTTTAGTCAGTCACCTCTTTGACTTAGCAAAATCCTTCATTTAATTTATTAGAAAGGGTCTTTCTAACCTTGAAGGGTCATTCCCATATCCCTAAAGGAATGAGTTTGTACCATTGCCAAAGAGGAAGAGGTTTAGCATGTCATTCTTCACAAACTTTCACATCACCAGGCATCTTTTTTAGAGACTCTTTAAAGTGGACCATTCTGGTGTCAATATCTTACACTCGTTCAAGTCTCCATGGAACTTCTTGTTCTTGGACCTACTAAGTTCATGGCTTGGATCAAGACCATTCCAAAGAGAGCTGACTGTATAATGGTATTTCTAGTTACTCCCTGATTTTGGTGGAATGATGCAATTATTGTAAAGAACACTAACAAACAACCGATATACCATTCCAGGATGAGTGGTATCCCTGTACAGGACCCAAATATAGTATATACAAGCATAATTATGGCAGTTTGCTTCAAAGAAGACATTAGCTGTTTTCCTATCATGAATGTGAACAGATCAACATGGTTCTCACAGTTCTACTGTACAGTAAACACAGAGTCAACCATGTCCACTCATTTTATCCCAAACTAGATTTACACAATGTTTGTCACACTGGTGTCTTTTCAGAAACGATCAAAGACAACCATGAAGGAGTTATAGACACTTTCTTCCATCCTTTCAGGAGATGAAGATGACTCGACATCCTGTAAGATCTTAACCAAATGTCAGTAGCTTTCATATGCCTCTTCACATTACAAGAAGACTTAAACATGTTTATAACGAACGATAAGTATTCAGGAGGACATGACTTCTCCCCGCCTAGTTGAAATGTTTTCCAGATAGAAAGGCATTGAAGACCTTCGTCATGTTGGTTATACTGGACTCGCTCGGGACACATAATTTAACCAGTGCAACATGAAAATCGCTTTTACTATAATGGTTAAGTAATAGACTACATTTTACATGACATTTTTCTTTAATTACTATATTCCTTGGTGATATTTCAAATCGTCTACAATTATAGTTTACATGGAAATTAAATTATATCACTATAGATTTCATGTTGCTATGGAAATCATATAATAATTATTGGTCAGCTTGAGTCAGCATGATCACTTTGGAATTTTCTCTTTCTGTGTTTTTTTCTTAAACTATCCTGACGATTATACAATTGTTATTCTTTGCATACAATTATACAATATAAGCTGAGTGATTGAAATTGTATCTATTTAAAATAAAATTAAAAATGACCTAAAATTATTTCTTAACCTTTGACCAAATAGTGGCCAAAACGACCAGACTTAATGAGTAAGACAAATAATCAGTTTTAACGTGGATGGGCATTAACAAACATTAAACTCAATACAAGCAGTGCAATGTAGACTAAATAGTGGATTACTGGTATCACTTTGGCGGTTGTAACCATTTTGACCCACACTGACCATTCACATATGGTCAGTGTGGGTCAAAATGGTAAGAACCACCAAAGTGGACATTACAATGATTAAATCACAATAAATACGACAGATTTTCAGATTTGTCTTTTTGTGCATGCCTTTTGTTGTGAAATACAATTATCAAACATTTTTTGTTCTTTTAATAGTTCATGGCCGGCATTAAAGTAGGGAGTGGAGAATGTGCACATATTGTGTGAGGGGAACTTGAAAAATGTTTCTGATGACCGGGATGATAAAAAATGTGTGTAAAGTGCTTAGAGACACAGTCTATGTTTTCGGCACTGTATAAATTGTAAATAACATTTTTATTTCATTTGGGCTAATGGTCAACCTTCGGCCAACAAGTGACCAATAAGTGACCAGTACCTTCTGGGTAGGTTGAATAAGACCTCTATTTTTGAAATCAACATCATTTGTTCCCACTTGTCCACCACAAGTCAACTCCTAATCCAATGAGCTGAACGAAAGGATAATACATCTACATTATTTTATACACATGTATACACTATATTAATACATAGGCCTGTATAGCAAATTTCCGTGAAACTGCAAAATGGTCACTTTCGGTCAAACTGGCCTAAATGATCAGGGCTGTCCAAATATTTAAGGAAAATGGTATGGGAGTATTCTTTGAGACCCAAGGAAGTTTTTTAAAATGGTTTTGAGATGGGAAAGCCATCACTTGGATGACTCTGATGGTCATTTTGGTCTAATTTTAGTCCCAAAAATGATAAAAATGTCAATTTTTGGCCGAAATTGACCAAAATGACCCCTTTAATGACACACAGAGTCAATAAAACCACTTTTTCTAGAATCAGCGCACATTTTTACATCAGATAAGTTGTAAAAATCCCACTTATCGACAAAAATTATAGAAATAACATACCCTTGACCACAAGCGACCAAAATGGTCATTTTTGGACAAAAATTGGCCAAAATGGCCGAAGTGTCATGGGTACGGTCAGTAAGAGTCACATTTTTGGAATCAGCACAAAATTTTAATCTAGATAAGACCTTCAAACCTTCCCCAGCAAAAATGCTGATTTAAGGCCCTTGGCTCCTAGGGTAAATCTTTTGTCCCTGACGCGATCCATATGTTTAATTCTCGAGTAAAACGATCTTGATGAA
>CALNVZ010002068.1:212372-234882 GCA_940671915.1 Paracentrotus lividus | reverse complement strand
AATAAGAAGTAACATAATTAAACTATAATATGAACTAGCAATAATCATACTTATAAAAGCTAATACAAATAGGAAGAGATGATCAATAGAATAGTACATAATAGCTAATTACAGCAACATTAATGAACAATGGTAAATTGAGAAGTTTAAGCAGATACAAGTATAAATATCATATAGCAAGATGTAAAATAATTAAACTATAATATGAGCAATCAAAAACTATTTACAATATAATATATCTACTGTATGAACATGTATGTCTTGAGCGATGACTTGAATGAGTTGACAGTGAGGGCATTCCGGATTTGAAGAGGGAGGCTGTTCCAAAGGGTGGGTCCGTTGAAGCATAAAGATCGATGCCCGTAAAATTGAGTATGGGTGCGAGGGACTCGAAGGAGATCTTGCTGCTGTGATCGAAGAGTTCGACCGGACATGATAGCTCAATCGGTTAGAGCGCCCGTAAAAAGGTAGCCTTTCTTGCTTTCATGAACGGGAGGTCGTGAGTTCGAAACCCGGCCGAGGCATACCAAAGACTTACAAAAATGGTACCTAAAAGTTGCCTTTTTAAATGAGCTTTGGGGTAATAATAACATCATGCAGGGCCCACTGGGAGAACAGTTGTCAGAACTGAAGTGGCTTGTGGCATCCTTGGTTGTTAGTTTCTTGATGATGTTATAATCACGCTTAATAAAGATAGAAGATACACATATCTGATTAAGTGGTTATTGATCTCTTTATTTCCGACTCCAGTTTTACAGACTCAGTTTCGTTTGGTATCCATGTTCACCGCCGCTGACTCAAGAGGGCAGCAATGCATTTTCTATGTTAGACACACCAAGATACTACATGGCTACCCTGGGTAAATAAAACGATATTATTATTATTATTATAACGGGGGCATACGGTTGGATCAGGTCGTGAAGGTAGGAAGGAGCCTTACCGTGGAGAATCTTGTAGGTGAGCAGTAGAACTTTGAATTCCAGACGTTTGTTTACGGGAAGCCAATGGAGTCGCAGAAGGACGGGGGTTATATGTTCGTTTCGTTTAGACCGCTCGACCATCCGGGCTGCTGTATTTTGGATGCGTTGCAGTTTATTGATTTTCTGAGTTCGGTAGGTGACAAAGGAGGGAGTTACAGGAGTCTAGGCGTGATATGATAAATGCATGGACGAGGGTCTTGGTAGTCTTGGTATCAAGGTAGGTTGGAATTTGCCTAATCTTGTGGATTGCGGCCATGGCGGATCTGCATATGTTTTTGACTTGTGATTTCATTGTCAGTTGATGATCTAAGATGACTCCGAGGTTTCTGGCTTCAGCCGATGATGCTATGATGACGTTGCCTACAGTCAGATTGATGTTAGGGTTGGGTCGGTTGATGAATCTCGATGAGAAATGGGTGACTTCTGTTTTCTTGTCGTTTATGGTAAGTTTATTTCGGACATGCATTAATTTGATCAATGAATGCAGAACGGTCTGAGGGACAGAATACGGCGTGGATCTGCGTGTCATCTGCATAAACTATGCTGCTAAGGTTGTGGGCGTGGATGATATCATTGATCGGTGCAGTATACAGCGTGTATGTCAGTGGTCCCATTATAGATCCCTGAGCAACCCCGCATGTGTCTTCGATCGTTGAAGATGTGCTGTTTTCAACTTTGACAATGTGACTGCGATGAGAGAAGTAGGACTTAAACCAGATGAGCAGTGTCCCTGACAGTCCATAGCGATTGGACAGACGATCTAGGAGGAGTGAGTGGTCGATCGTGTCGAACGCAGCGGAGAAGTCGAGCTGGACCAGCACGGCAATCAAGTGTCCATCCAATGCGATCAGGATATCGTTGGTGACGCGAAGAAGGGCAGATTTTACGCTGTGGTGAGCCCTATATGCGGATTGCGTTTTCGGCAGCAGGTTATTAGATGACAGATATTCGTTTATCTGATTTACTGCAGCCTTTTCGACGACTTTGCTCAAATGGCTGATGTTGGATATTGGTCGAAAGTTTGCAAGGTTTTCCGTAGAGAGTCCGGCTTTCTTTAGCTTAGGAATCATCACAGCTTTCTTCAGTGAGAGAGGGATGACGCCGGATTGGAGGCTAGTGTTGACTATGCTGGTTATGGCTGGAAGTACTTCAGTGATGCATTTCTTCAATAGCGTTACTGGCATAGGGTCGAGGTCACATGAAGACGTAGATGTCGACTTCAGGATGGTCAGGATCTCGTCTTCCGTGGTGGTATGGAATTCGGCCATTGATGAGTGACATATCTCCGGAACGTTGACTGATATATCTTCATACATGATCTGGTTTAGGTTGTCGCTTAGATGTTCGATTTTCTGCTTTAAAAAGTCAGCAAAACGACTGGCCAGTTCCGCTGGGCAGTGATGTTTGGGAAGGATGTGCGGATGTACCGGAGTGGTTAGCTGTCGGATCACATGGAACAGGTCTTTAGGATCACTCTCTGCAATAGTTGCCTGTATATAGGTAGATTTGGCCTGATGTATCCGTTCATTGTAGATTCTGCAGTTTGACTGGTATATCTCTTTATCCACTTGAAGAGAAGACTTGCGCATCTTACGTTCACTGCGTCGTCTTTCCTGTTTTAATTTACGAAGGGTTTCATTATACCAAGGGGCATGAGGACGTAGTGTAACCTTTTTTTCTTTTTCAGGAGCATGTGTGTCCAAGATTTTCCGTAACACTCTATCGAACTGGGATGACAGTTCTACTGCTCCCTCTTCAGGATTCTGGAGGAGTTGTGAGTTTGAGATGTCGCGTCTAAGATCATCGATGTTGATAGTCTGAAGAGATCTTGAGCGAGTTGTTCTGCAGACCGCAGCAGGGCGTGTAGTTTGCAAGGAGCACGTGACAGTAGAATGATCCGAAGGCAAAGAGTCCACTGTAGTCACAATAGAGACAAGGTTCTCGTATTTCCTGGATATTATCAGATCGAGGATGTGGTTACTTCGATGTGTCGATGTGATGACATGATTTGATAGTTCTAAGGCATCAAGTAACTCAAGGAAGGCAGCTGAGTTGTTGTTCTCTCTATTGTCGACGTGTAGGTTGAAATCTCCTACGAGGAGGATTCTTTGGTTGGTTGATAAAAGCTTCTCGAGCAGAGACGAAATTTCCTGTAGGAAGGTTGCTGGAGAATGTTTATTCTCAAATGATAGGAACGCTGATCTATCATTTTGGCATACATTGTAGCCTTTGTGCAGTAGTACTCCGACGCCACCACCGCGTGAAGAGACACGAGGGACATGGTAAATGTCGAAGTTGGGCAATGTCCTTCGTATCGTAGTTAAAGCATGGGAGTCTTTCTCCGAGTCCGTAAGCCATGTTTCTGTAATGGCTAGGGCATCGATGCAGTTTGATGAAACAAAGTCGCATATATCAGTGGCCTTTCCTCTGGTTTTAATGGAACGGGCATTCCATAATGCAAACCGACTAAAATTGCCTTTAACATCGGGTGATGGAGGTACAGGTATGAGTTGCCTGACGCCATTTCTATGATGCTTAGTCAAATGTCCCGGTTTACGCTCACGTTGGAGAACAGGTATCGGTTGGATTGGTAACCTAGTGACTGGAGTCTTTTTAATGCCGCCTCTTCTGGTCCGGACTCTTGCGATGCCGAGATCACGTAAGTCGTTCCAGAGTGTGTCATCAAGTCTATTCAAAGGACTGAATTTCAAAGAACTCTTGATTTTAAAGAGTTGCCTTTTAGAATAGCGTAAGCTCATGATGACGTGTTCTTTGTCATGTCGTGGTGAGTCATCCCATATGAATGAATGCAGGACAATAAGCGCCTAAACTAAGCCCTTTGTGATCAGCATGAGTGAGTCCAGCGGGGGATTTCTCCTGTCCGGCAAGGAAAAGTGGTGGGCTATTGGCCGCGTTGATTATTTTAGACTGAAAGCTGAATGCAAAACGAAAATTTTAATGCAAAAATAAGAGGAGCGACATGAAAAAGTCGGGCTGCCTGCTAGGGCGCGACAATAATAGTCACAATAGGCATTCAATTTTCCACATTTGACTCTTGCAAGAATAACATCATTGTTACAATTAGGGTATCATTGAAAAGAGGAATAAATGGACTTGATAATGGTATAAAATTCAATTAAATCGGAAAATACCCCAAAAGTTATTAGGGCCTAAAGTAGAGTTGCGGAACTTCAATTTGGTCAATAAATTTTGCAACAATTGACTTTTTACTTTTCCCCATATTTTGATATCCTGTGCATTGAAGCATGACACAATCATTACAAATAGGATATCAATAAGAAGGGGAATACATTTTCTGTTCAATGGTATGAATGACAGGAATAACTAAAGCCTATCCTGAAAAGTTATCATGGCCCAAAGTCGATTTGCGGAACTTTTTGTGAGGGGTTTATTTATTTATTTTTTTATATATAGGTCTGGCAATGAGAGCTATTTTAGTGATCAGCTATAGTTGTGAAGCTAGTGAAGAGGAAAACTATATATCAAATACAATGCTAAATGTAATATTATAAGTCCAAATTTTTGGCTCGTGTTAAGCGCTCACCAACGAAAAACGATACATTTGTATTAGTGAAATGCTATTTTCTAAGGTCGCCTAATTCATTATGTCGTATTTGTTCCGTCGCTTCGCCTTTTGTTATTATTTTCTGCATAATGTGCGAAATAGATCATTCTATTTCGAATCTTTAATAGGAAGATTATTCCGCTTGATTGTAGTATTGTAGTATGAATCACCCTTTCGGTGATTCCGTCCCCCCAGGCCCAGTCGTGACATCATAGCTGCCTTCGCTTAATTGCTTGATGATGAACCAGGTGAGATCGAGGAGAGCAAAGTTGATCCTTTTTGCAATTTCTAGAAGGAAAGTTTTATTTGGGGCTACGTCTATAGCTAGTGGTTTAAGCACCTACGACCAGCGGCGGCCGGCTGAGCCACTTTAACATCTACGTGGTAGGCCGAGGGAGGACGGCCCAATTAAAGTTTCCGAGTTCTGACACACATACCCGCGAGGCCGCGGCTGGCTGTTCTAATCAAAATGAAGTAAGTGGCTCCGCCAGGCCGCAGCGGGCATGCCAGTCTTGGTCGGCCTACGCGCCAGGCCGCGGCGGGCATGGTATCGATATTTTTGATCCCTCGCCTAAACATAATATCGATTTTGCATAAAAATGAACTAGTCCCATAAGCCTATGTTTACCCCTTTGAAAGGATTCTGTCTGCGTATACGCCCCTTCATGGTAATGATACATCAGCCCTTCCCAGCCTCATAACAATTGAACAACAATGATGATTCTACCCTACCCCTCCACGACGCCTGCTCTTTCTATTTTTTCCGGCTTCGCCACAGATTATTTTAGTTTCGGACTAACGAACCTTATTTCATTTTCGGAATAACGAACCTTTTCTATTTTCGAAATAACGAACCTCATTCTATTTTTGGAATAACGAAAATTCGGACTAACGAACCTTTTCTATTTTCGGAATAACGAACCTTATTCTATTTTCGGAATAAAGAACCTTTTCTATTTTCGGACTAACGAACCTTATTTCATTTTCGGAATAACGAACCTTTTCTATTTTCGGAATAATGAACCTTATTCTATTTTCGGAATAACGAAATTGAAAACCCCCCCCCGCCCCCCCCCCACGCCGGACTATCGGAACTGCGCGACCTATCGGAACCCGCGGACTATCGGACCCGCGGACTAACGGACCGGCGGACTATCGGACCCGCGGACTAACGGACCTGCGGACTATCGGACTTGCGGACTATCGGGATGACCCCGAGTGAACAATAACAAAATGAAATTAAACATTATTAAAATATGTAACCAAGCAGTCCACCAGCACCGCTTTCGAAATCGGTCGTATTTACACGAGTCGTATTCATGAGTTTGTGTGTTTGAATGCATAATTAGCAGCTTGTACCCCTGTCTTTGTGCGTTTATAATTCTGCATAGAAATGAATATTTATCAGGAAATTTTTGAAATTAATAAATCATACTATCAAAATATATATTCCTTAATAAGAAAGAATATATGTCTTTTAAAATAGTAGAAAATGTGGGATATATTTTGCGTTAAAATCCGTTTTGGATTTTTTTTTTTGAATAACTACCCACAAATACGATTTATTTTCAATGATTCGACAAGAGAATAGGTTCATAATCTTCAGCAACTCTTCAGCTTTCCAAAAATATACCAAACATAGTATTTCAAGCTTTATGCCAGGCAGGAGCTAGCTAAATGTGCAGTAAATACAAAATTGTTTCAATTACTGCGATCTGATTGGCTAGTCCGATTTTGAGTGTGATTTGATTTGCTGATGTGAATCTCACCACGCACCTGCGCGGTCAGGTAACGGCTACCACGTGTTTCAAAAATCCCCGGTCGCATCAATCCTTGATTCAAGCAGCCAATCAGAAAGCCGCATTTTCTGTATTTTGGACTTGCTTTATATTTTGCTAGCTCCTGACTGGTATAAAAAGTAAAGGATATTAAAAATTACTACGTTTTGAAGCTAAGATTTCATTCTTTCCAAATATGTAATTTTCTTTTGGAATCATGCAGATCTACTACTTTTCTTGTCACTTATACCGAAATGAATATATGTTTTTGTTCCATATCCTCCACCAATACTTTTACAATTCAGATATGATAAAATACCTTAAAATGTGCATGTAACATAGGTTTATAATTTCTTCTTTCTAAATATGTAACAATCAGGAAATTCCGTTCACAAAATAAAAGTCTACAAAAGTTGCAGAATCTCTGTTTTAACCCGCACAGCTCCGCAGAGTGCAAATAGAGGACTGAGAGAATTGTATAATTTTTCCACTTTTGGCTCATTATCGCTAACGGTGCCCTCGGACGGAAAGGGAGCGCGTGGGTGTGGGCACTCGCCCACGCGCTGCGAAGGACCTACGACACAATGATATTAAAAGCAGTAAAAAATTATGATATTACAAACATCCGCTGAATTAACCTGAAAAGGCATCTGTGTACAATCATATAATTAAATTGAACGATCGTAATAATCGTTTTTTTTCTTAGCTACATTGTACAAGATAAAGTAAGAAAAAATCCTGCGTAACGTCTGAAGTAAAGATACCAGTATCAATATTTTCATTTCAAAAGCAGAATTCACAGAAAATATATAAACAACAATATTGTCATTATTTTTCCTTCAGAATATTTTCCGCGTGTAAAGAGTTCAGAAAAGGTAGTATGACAGGAAAATTGAATAAAATTCAAAAAAAATATACGTACATACGTAATACAATAAATTATAGGCCTAGAGACAGGAACATCACAGAATTGAATACTGAAGACATAGATTAGGTAATTACTGGAAGAATGTAGAGTTTAATAGCCATGACAAATCTCTGTTGAGACCATGGTTCTGGAAACTCCTGGCTCTTAAGATTGTTTTAAGTTCCTTTAGGTACGTTCCCAAAAGGTAATGCCCCATTTCAGTGCGGCGTGGCTCGTCTTCACCGCGCTCCGTGCATTCATCAACCGATCTGCTAATCCCTCGTCCAACCTTTGATTGGGGAACGCTGGGCGTCTTTTCATATCGTAAGAACGCTAAAGGACGCACTGTCCAATTACGTAAAAATTTGCACTTCTTTTCTTTAGTTTCAATCTTCAAGGTTTCTGTAATAGCGTCCTCTACGTTAACATGGCTATACTCATCTAATAAATCTATCTATTTTATAATACTTTGAACTTTTTGGCAAATTTAATTATTGTGTTTCATTTACTTGTGACTCGTTTCATGAGTCGCGGAAACTCAACGTAGTTTCCGAAATGAAACGTCGCGGGGACTGAGGAGACGTTTCGGAGACGATTCCGCGACAAGTTTCAAAACTGTGTCCAAGTAATTTTTGTCTCGTAAATCTCGTCTTCGTAAATTTCGTCTCCGCGACGGATAAATATTAGAGACGTCTCCGAGATGTCTCCGAGACGTCTCGGAGACGTCTCCTGCATTTTGGAGACTGATTTGTTTTTTCCATAAATTGCCGCGGAGATGTCTCGGAGACGTTCTAATACTATTTATCCGTCGCGGA
Organism: Paracentrotus lividus; assembly: GCA_940671915.1. Lineage (NCBI taxonomy): Eukaryota > Metazoa > Echinodermata > Echinoidea > Camarodonta > Echinidae > Paracentrotus > Paracentrotus lividus. The sequence continues at coordinate 226,816 of CALNVZ010002068.1, read as the reverse complement.
GACGAAATTTCTATTCTGTCGCGGAGACGTCTCCGCGAAGTAAGATGGCACCCTAATTCCCCAATTAGGATCAGCGCTTCTCCTTTTTCAATTAGACGACCCTAGGCCGCTCTGAGTTTATTGTGAGCACCCGAAATTCAAAAGAAACTTGTCATGTCTTTATCAATGCCGCCGAGTTAATCCCAAAATAACGACCCAATAGTATACACATGCCTTTGTTATAGAGAAAGTCCTAGTGCACACAAAAAATGAGAACTAGTTTCCATGAGTAAAACCCGTTTGCTACTCTTGGAGGCGAGTGATTTTATTCGTATATCACGTATTTTTACCTCAGAATCTGTGTTTCTGTTAAAAGTACACACCCGCTCTTCAAGAACATGTAAATTTAATAAGGGGTACTCAAAAAAAAAAATTTGAGTATATATACACAATAAAAAATTTTTCTTGAGTATCCCTTAGTAACTTTACATGTTCAATTACGTAAAACAATTGTACAAGTGAGTTTCTCTTCAACTTGGTACGGCTTGGTGGATGATCGGGTGAAAACATTAACAATTGAGTAAAGTGAGAATTGCTGAGAAATTCTATATAGCCTGTAATTCACTAGATGAGTAAACTACGACACGTCTTCGTACGTCTCAAGTCTCGTGAAAGTCTTTGAGAGTAATTTTACTGGCTATGCGGTACTTTTACATGTTGCGCCCGGTACGCCTACTCGGATCACGAGTACCATGAGTACGGACATCACCGAGACTGCTGCACGAGGTATGTTCTACGCGTACGTACGTACATGTATAGCGGAAACACAGAGTTAAATACGCACTAAACAGCGGAACGGAGAGCGGAGAGCGTGCATTCTCTTGTCTTTGGGTGAGTCCTATTCCTTTTTGTTTGTTTGTTTGCCTGTTTTTATAATGATATTTGGAATGTTCCGATGATATACATCGTCTGATAACACTAACAGCTAGATTAACATGCATGGATTTCCCATAACTTTGTCAGTCATGTACACAGTTTGAGTTTGATGCAATGATGTGAGTAATGCAATGTATTGGTTTGTGTGAATACACTGGTGTGTATATCATTTGAACATTCCAAATATCATTATAAAAACAGGCAAACAAACAAACAAAAAAGGAATAGGACTCACCTAGTGAGTAACGCTTTACATACTCAGAGAGTCAGTAAGTAAAGGTTGCACAAACTCATCACACGCAAGTTGATGAATTTGTGCAACCTTTACTTACTGACTCTCTGAGTATGTAAAGCGTTACTCACTAGATTAGTTTGTTCAATGTACTCAAAACAATTAGTTATGTTACTCAATAAAATGAGTTAATTAAATAAACTCATTTTTGTATGTCACTATATTGTCAAATCAAAAATACTCGATTAGGTGCGTTTTCAAAGTAGCTTTATTGTGTGAAAGCACTCATGGATGTGTGTCACTATATTGTCAAAAATACTTGGATATTTGAGTTTGATCACTCATATATGCAAGTTCCCATTTTTTGTGTGTGTATTCAAAATGTGACGCTTTATAATGAGCAGGACGTGGCTTTTGAATCTTTTGCCTGCACCTGCACCGTCACTGATCGTATAGAAGAGGGGATTTATGGAGGTGCTCTATAGCTTTGGTGTTTCCCAAAATTTAAGATCGACTTGGCGCACCAAAGTGTAACCCTTTGAGCGCGGGCCTGTGAAACGCAATTGTTACCCCTGTGGCGGAGCGATTTCTCTGTCATGTTTTGTGCTTCCATTACTCCTTGCATCTAATTCGGTCATGTTCATGATAATATAAACATGAAAGTGCAGACATTTTTCTATCTAACACTTTAAGGCATAGTCATCAAAACCAAATATAAGACGCGTTATTTTGTAAAGAAAAACAGTAATTTGGGCAGAAGTTCCGCTTTCTTCCTTTCCAGCCGATTCACAATGCAAAGTGCGTAATGCGTGTGCAGCACTCACGGTTCGATCAATGAGCCTATTGAATAGCACTTGAAAAGAGGTCCTGTTTCTTTCAAATTATTTCTATAAAATATGGATTAAAGATCATAGCGGCCGGCATCGCACCTCTGGACAATGGCACCTTTGACTAAGCACCATTCATTAAAAGAGCAGGTGTAAGTTTTGAAGTAAAAGCGGGACTTTTAATTAATAATACCTATTGCATTTTTGGCCTACTTTACATTTCATTACATCATTATAGTTACAACAAACTAGTTCAAGCTAAATGTCAGATAATCAACCCCTCTCATTATCGTGATAAGTATAACCTAGCGAGAATCGGAAAACGGCAGGCTTAACCTACATGCAAGTAAGCTTGACTATTGCAATGCTTTATTGTTTGGAATGCCTGATACTTTGATTTCCAAGTTACAAAGAGTTCAAAATGCATGTGCAAGACTTGTCTAGTTCAGTTCCACCACAACCCTTCTGAGAATGCTCCGCTTGTTACCAGTAGACCTACGTCAAAGAATTTCATTCAAAGTTTTGTTAATTGTATATAAATCATTGATTGGTCAAGCTCCACAGTAAATAACAGAACTGCTCAAACTTAAAACCCAATCACATGGTCGAAGCCTGCGAAGTTCCACTGATGAATTGTTGTTACAGATCCCCTTTCGCAAGACAAAAATAACTCTTGGTGATAGCGCATTTTTACTTGCTGCCCCCAAACTATGGAACAGCCTGTCTCTTGATATAAGAAGCTCTCCATCATCAACCATCTTCAAATCTAAATTGAAAACGTATCTATTCAGTTAAGGAAATTGCTTATGTATATATGCATAATAAAGTATTAAAAAAAAGAGCTCTGAGCCAGCGCAGCTGAATATATCCATATAAAAGCTGCGCTATACAAATTTATGTTATGTTATGCAACTAATGTTTTATATTTATCTATAATAATGAACATTGTTTTAACCCCTTAACCTTTCTATTTCTCTCTCTTCTTCTTATTCTCAATCTTTATCTCTCGCATTTCTCCTCTCGTGATAGCTTTATTTGATAATTTCTTCCCCTCCGGACGCGTACGCGTACGCCAAAAGTTAAGATCGGGAATTCGTTTCATATGTAAGAAATTATGGTAATGTTGAAATAAAGTGAATTTGGGCGCTAAATCGACCTTAAATGTAGGGGGAAAATAGAACTTAAACTTAGAGGGACCTCAAATCGACCTGAACCCTAACAAGGCCGGGGGGGGGGGGGGGGGGGGGGCTGGGAAGAAATGGATCGCAATATGGGATTCGTTTTCATTTTTTATTAGGAATGCTATAAGGAATATTTGTACAAAAAATAAGCATTTTAGGAGCTACATTTAGAGAATTAGAGCCGAAATAGGATTTCATGCATAAATTAGCATAATTAGCATATATAATTACAACGAAACGCTTTTCTGAAAAAAAAATGAATGATGCACTTACGGAGATTACGCAACAGGGGACGTGCATGCCAATTTTCGGCGCGATCGCGCAGTCGATGGTCGAGATCTGAAGGGGGCCTGGGAGGCCCATCCCTGGCTCTAAGAACTAAAAAAAAAATACCCCGGCCTAGTTAGGGTTAAGCGTAGGGGCGCCAAATTGAGCTCAAATGTAGGAGCGCCAAAATGATCAGAAACGTAGGGGACGCCGAATTTATCTGAGACTTAGGGGCGTTGATTTGACCTGAAGTTAAGGGGGTGCAAAATTAATTTTAAACTTGGGGACGCAAGATTGAGCTCCAAATTTATCTTTATTTTAGGGGCTCCAACTTTATCCTAAACTTAGGATGTACTGTATAATTATGTCGACATGCCTTGCTCGTCAGAATTTGTTTTTAATGCCGCTCCATTTGTATAGCCGGGGACCATGATGTCTTGCCCCCCCCCCCCCCCCCCCCCCTCCCGTCCCTGGATATGACAGATCTTGAATTAATTATTCAAAAGACACATCCGGTTCAACACACGTTGGGTTGATAATAGGCACTTAATTGGCCGGATGTTTCATTTCTTTTGTGTTTATATAAATGATGGAACCGTCTTGATTAAATACTGTGAGATTCAATGGTACCAATCATTAGTCAATTAGTCAACATGGACAACGACACCAGCAATCTCCCGAGCAGCCCAAGCGACATCTATCATCTGATATTGAGTGAAACCGTGTCAGAGACCTCCTGGGCCAACGATGACATCGCTGCAACATCAAGCCAGATAGCCCAGTACGAACCCAAACAAAATGAATGAATAAGAAATTGTAAAAAAAACATAGACGTAATAGGCCTAATATAAACAGGGAAGCCAAAAATACGGAATGATTAGAATAAAAGTTTCTACTAGTTAGGCCATATTTTATTAATATTTTTATTAACTTATATGGTTGTATCTTCGCGGAGACGGGACTTCTTTGAAATGTTGAAGGCGGTTTTGAAATATGTCACGGAGACGTCTCCGCAACAGAAAAGGGTGTCTACGGCGAAGGAGAAACATATCGGAGACGTCTCTGATATTTTTCCGTCGTGGAGACGCTTTTCGCGTCACGGAGACGTCTCGGAGACATCTCTGCGACGACCCCGTGACAAATTTCAAAACCGTCTCAAAATAGTCCCAAATCCGTCTCTGCGAAGAGAGATATCACCATGAATACCGCATAGTTTATTTATTACAGAAAGGTGGAAATAAAAAAACTGGAACAAAACTTGAGGGGCTAAATATCATTTTATTACGATCCTCTCGTATAGTCACAGACCTCTGCTTAGCTGTAACATAAATTAAAAGATAGGATCAATCTTACGATTGATATCAAATCCGTAAGTCTTAGCTGTATTAAACAGGGGCCGCGGAGCGATTTTGAAAGTGGAGGGGCTGAACCAAAGCGGGGGGGGGGGGGGCTGAACAGGCTAAAAATCACAAATGTATGGTCATTTTTGCATTTTTGTACACGTTGGCTGAAAAAAGTGGGGGGCTGCAGCCCCCCAGCCCCCCCCCCCCGGCTCCGCGGCCCCTGTTAAAGATATCAATCGTAAGCTCGATAGTATGCCCCTCTATGTTACAGGGCACCGGACTGTGGGCAGATTATTGTTTTCAATATAGGGCCTGTCCTTATATGATTAAGCAGATCATTATAGAGTACATAACATGAATTAACACAGCGTGTCAATTTATATCAAGCGAGATTAAAGTCTTTGATGTAGCCCTGGCTATTGTCCTATAGCCTAGCACGCTCCGCCGTCACAAACACACACATAGAACCATTGATCTGTATTCAGTGCAAACACCCAAACAATTAATTCTGGCGCAGTGTTCTGCCATTCAATGGCCGTAGATGGCCGTAGACGGAGCTATACATGTTTACCTTAAATATCAGGGAACAAACAAAACGACGGAAGTCTGTTGAAATTGGCCCGCGCTCTTTTTCGAACAGAAAATCAAAAGCGCCGCGATAAGGGAACGCCGCACGAGGCGCCGCGCCACGGCGTTCACGCGCCACGCCGAGGTGTTTTACTTTTGGGAACGTACCTGAATTGCCTATCATAAAATGACACCAAACTCTGGAATAGAATACAGTATTGAATATCTGCTACTGAATGATTGGGGTTGTTGAAGTGGTTAACTACTGGATGTTGTAATTGCTTCCGAGTGATTGTGCTTTTATAATTATTGAGTCTTAGTCGGAAGTTGACTGTCTCACCAATGTACAATACCCTGGGACACGTTTAACATGTCAAACAGTAGACTTCATTAGTAGCATTACAATCGGCCCCGGCTGGATACACATGAAAGCCTGTCGTCAGCTCTATATTATCGTTATCTCGAAGAATTACCATGTTTACAAATTTGCCACCGAGAGTTCCACACGTTCTATTTCCAGATGGAGGCTTTACACTATGATCTTGTGAACGCGTGAAAAGAGGGGAGACCAGGGATGGAAGTTACGAAATTCACATTTCGGGCCAGATAATTCTAATGAAAGAACTCACATACTCTATCTTGGGTCTGTAGTTAGCCTATTATGTTTATTCAATCCTGAGGCATATAAAACTTGAAAACATGTAAACACTAATTAACTACAGCTTCATTAATGAAGACATTTATTTTTTCGTAACAACCCATCCCCTATACGGAGTAAGTTATTACAATGTGTAAATCTATTATACCATGTTTTTATTTCAACCTCCCAGTTTCTTGGTATCGTTAACAGTAGATCAAGTAGAGCTCTAGAATAGACAAAAGTAATAATAGAAACATACAAATATTAACACCTGAAAATTGAGACAAAATGTAATTTTACATATGTAATGTAACTGGGATAGGTTGTTACATCGACATGGGGTAGGTTGTTGTAACGGTTCGGTGTAAAAATGGCAGAGGTAAAAATGGCAGAGGCAAAAATGGCAGAGGTAAAAATGGCAGAGGCAAAAATGCAGAGGTAAATAATGGCAGAGGTAATAATGGCGGGAGGAGTAAAAATGGCAGAGGCAAAATGGCAGAGGCAAGAATGGCACGAGGTAAAAATGGCAGAGGTAAAAATGGCGGAGGTAAAAATGGCAGAGGTAAAAACGGCAGAGGTAAAAATGGCAGAGGTAAAAATGGCGAAGGTAAAAATGGCAGAGGTAAAAATGGCAGAGGTAAAAATGGCAGAGGTAAAAATGGCGGAGGTAAAAATGGCAGATGTAAAAATGGCAGAGGTAAAAGTGTAGAGGTAAATGTCAGGTCTTACGCAATTAAATTTTCATAGCAAATCCCATGAATATAAACATGGCCATTCCTTTGGGTGGTATCTCACTTCTCGGAAACGCCTTCACGACAGATAAAAAAAAAATGAAAGTTTCCGTCTCCGATGTTGCGGAGACGTCGCGGAGATGTCTCCAAGACGTCATTAAAAAAAAATGTAACAAAGAACTTTCAAAGAACGTCTCAAAGTAGTTTCTGCGACTCATTTTTTTTTTTTATTTTTCATTTATTTCATTCATATCTCTCATGTTACATCGTTATACATATTCAATGAACAAAATACTAGATATGTAAAATAAAATAAAGGTATAAATGGCCAATATGAAGAAAGTAGAAATTACATTAAGAGAAACATGATGGGACCTACATGAAAGCGAGCTTGTAACTGTAGGCCCCAATGGATATACGTGGTAATGAATAGAGAACGGAATATGAATATTTAATCATGACCAATCAAAGTAAGAAGGAAAATAAAAAAGTAAAGAAGAAAGAAAAAATGCAGTTTGTTATAGTCTTATCTTTAGCTGATGTATATAAATTGTACAAGGTAACAAATGCTCAGCTGGTAACAGAAACATTTCTATAATAAAAGTATTTTCGTAGCGAACATAATGCAAAACATAATATAATGTGTTTCTGCGAAGTGAGATACCAAAAGGGGTAAATAGTTAACGAAGAAAGCTAGTTAAAGGATTATAAAATATCATTGTTGGAGGTGTTCTTAACTTTTAAATTGACTGCCTTCCATTTGGACTAGCTGATTATGAGCTATTGCAATATCAAGTATTGGCGATTGTTATAGTCATTACTGCACGTGTTACTTCAAAATCGTAATGGTAATTTTATTCTATTTTTTCTCTCATGAGGTAAAAATAATAAAGAATTACTTTTGTTAAGACATGTTGTTGTTTGTCCGTTAACCAAAAACTTGCACACCTATTTTAAGATGGCATTTCCACACTGACGTCGTAATTTATTTATAATTTGTATAACATTACAGTTAAAAGGTAAAAATGTAAATAAAACAATCGTTCACTTTGGTATAGAATATCTCATAGCAGATAGTAATCCTACAATGGAATCAGTCAATTCTAAAGATAAGACCCTCCAAGCAGTCCAGCATTAAATTGAAAACCTTCTCAGTTTTCTTTATGAATGTCTTACCCTTTTCTAAAGGGAATTTGCCATTATGAACATGGCTTTGCTATGACAATTGAGTTGCGAAAGACATTCCATTTTACTTTCTGGCATGTTTATTCTCTGCCATTTTTACCTCTGCCATTTTTACCTCTGCCACTTTTGCCTCTGCCATTTTTGCCCTCTGCCATTTTTACCTCTGCCATTTTTACCTCTGCCATTTTTGCCTCTGCATTACCTTCTTTTACCTCTGCCATTTTAATCCTCTCCTTGCCATTTTTGCCTCTGCCATTTTTACCTCTGCATTTTTGCCTCTGCCATTTTACCTCTGCCATTTTGCCTCTGCCTCATTTTTGCCTCTGCATTTTTACGCTCTGCCATTTTTGCCTCTGCCATTTTTACCTCTGCCATTTTTACCTCTGCCATTTTTGCCTCTGCCATTTTTACCTGGCACCGTTGTAACAACCCACCCCATGGGTGATTTTACACACAACATCAACCGTAGCACAGCCATTAGGCAGAATAACAGGGCATAGCTCAGGGGTATATTAGTGACATACATGTTACTTGGAACTGAAAAAAAAAAAATTATTGATATACTTTTTATAAACAACGAAGAAACCTCACGACAGGCAGTTCATCACAGCTACGTATTGGCTGTATATAGATGCCAGTTAGCACGAACTCTCTTGTTCCAACTTAGCACACTGAGAACTGTAACAACTGACCCGTGTAAATTTCATCCCCGGTCTCCCCTACACTTTAGATAAGCCGGCTGCCGTAGGGCATGTAACGGAAATTCCCTTACGTCAGGTGACATACTATAGAAGCAAATTTAGTGGTGGGTGGTGTCTGCATTTTGATACTAGTTCGTTTCTTTTCTTAAGTGAGTTTTTGTTGGTTATGATGGAGAACTTTTCCTCAAGGCAAAGGTTGCACTGGCCACTTTTTCTTGGATTTAGAATTGACTTTTTTTCGATGAGCGCGTGGGCGTGTGCTCACACCCACGTGCTCCCTAGGTTACGTATTTTAATAATGTTTAATTTTACTCTGTTATTGTAAATACCTAGAAGAACTGCATTATATAAAATAAATAAAGGGGCATTTTCTATTACTAGAAAATGGTCGATAATTGTGTATTATAGATCCTATTTAGTATCCGCGAGCGCGAAGGGAGAGCTGAAATTTTTTAAGGTTAAAATTGGAGTTATTTGTACATTATGATTTAGTATCATCGAACGCGCAGCGCGAGCCGAACATTTGGGGTTTTCAAAAAGATATTGAATAAATAAAGGGGAACTTCGTAGTATTTCCACGAGGCCGACTATTTTTCCCAGGAGGCCGAGCATCAACGAGGCCACTTTCATTTGTGAAATTTCAAAACTTAAGTTTTAAATATTTTCCTTATTTGGCCATGCGTTTTATAGTGGGCCCCCATATGGGTGGTTGTCATTACATGTGCGCGACAAGCACATAAATAAATAATGATATAAAATGCTAAATAATATACTATTTGGGTATGCTTGGTATCAAGTTGAAGGGAATTAATCTGGCAATTACTTAAAAGTAAAAGAAATGCAATTGGTTGATTACTTTATGAGTAATTAGCGTTATATTTATTCTGAGTAGTCATATTTACACGTTGGAGGAGGAGGAGGAGCATGAGGAGGAACATAATTGTTTTTATTCTTTAACAAATTAAGCTTTTACATTCACATTTCCTAAACATTAAACAGTTTAATTTGAATATCATCCATTTATGAGTAAAAATGGATCAAATGTGAACTTAAGGATACCTAATTAAGCTAATTAAGCTAATTAATTAAGTTAACAAATGAGTAAGATGGTAGTTTAAATTGAAAATTGATGTCGAACTTTTCATATGGATGCTGTATGGGTAAATTGGGAATTAGTTTGAAGGGAATTAATCTAAAAGGGTAAAGAAAATATCCGTGGTCAATTTATTTATGAGTAATTAACGATTAAATAACTCCAAGTACCCATTTTTGTACAGCAGGAGAACATAATTTTCTATTTCTCAGTTAGACAAATGAGTTATCAATATCATTGAACATAACATGAAACAGTTTGATTGGATTGTAATTTATGATAATAAATAGTGGGTCAAATTTACACTCATTAATAGTTACTTAATTAAGCTAATTAATGGTATAACCTCATATGTGTAACTCTCACAGATACACATGTATATAACTGTTCACATGTCTTTGAACCAAGAAAAGTCGAATCCCTCGCTATAAGCCAGATCGCATCATTCGTATCAACAATAAGAACTTTAAATATATTTTATTGAAGTTTTAAGTGTTTACAAGTGATTAGTGTAACTTCAAGACTGACTCATATTTTTGGGGTAAATAAACATCATAACACATATTTCTCCAAAATTTTCCAATCTGAAATTTTCTCTGGAAAGATGATCGTGCAATTTTTTTTTTTTTACCACAACTAACCGCGAAAAAGTTATACATTGTTGGAAAGGTCTGATTTTGAACAGTTGAAATATGCATGTTATTTTCTTGTAGGGTTCTTAGTTTTTACTCTGCCAAGATTTTTCTGGAAGTACTTTTCCCTACCTTTTTTCACATATTTTGATCTGTAACTTCTTATGACTTAACCCTATCCCTTGTCAGAATATTTTTTGTAATTCTTCAGACAATTTTCTTTCAGAATGTGTATACTTTTATGGGTATAGGGTGTCAAATATAACAATAATACTCTATTAAATAAAAACGGTACGATTTCTTTTAAAACATATCATGTAACAGAAATGGGCCAACCTCAAAACGCATGGCCATTTTTACTTTTCGTCACTAATGTATTTCTTTTTCTAAAAAAAAAGGGCGTTTGAGCAGTACATTGCAAAGAAAAATCGGCCTCGTAGGTCCTCCCCCACATTAAAGGCTTTAGTTATGGTCGTTTAGAACCAAATAAAGCCTATTTCAAGCTTCTTATTGAATAAAGTTGGGCGAAAATTGTACAAGCATCGGGCCTTATTCCCTTCTCTTTCTTTCTTTTTCCTCTTTTCTATCCCTTTGTCCTTTTTTTCTCCCTTTTTCTCCACCTTTTTTCCCTTGATTTTATTTTAGGGGAGGGCGCCCCCTGGATCCGCGCCTGATATCAACGTGCTTGCCAAACTTTCAAATAAAAATTTGTCTTTAACTTATATTTACATAGACTAAATTAAAACTCTAGAGGGTCTACTTAACTTTTAACAAATGGGCAACTAAGATTCCAAGAAACAAAACCACACATAATAATCACTAAAATCTTCCATTCTGTATCAGCATATGGTTTAGAAAACATGCCATGCATGCGTTATCTGAGTATAACATTATTATATCCAGATTATATGACCAGTCCGTGTAACAATGTTTTATTGTAGCGTATTATGGTACAGTTCAGATACCCAAAGTAGCATGAATATGCCTTGCTTGCGGAGCTGTTCTTGAGGTGCAAATCATTTAAGGGTAATTTATGGACATTTTATCTCTTATGGTGTCGCCAGGATTTTTTTTTTTTTGGAGAGAGAATGGGTGATTCACCGAAAAACACAGCTGAATCACTGACGTGTTTTACCCAAAACGCATCTGTTGTGCCCTTTTCCCCCTCAATTTTGAGGCAAAATCGTAAGGAAGGCAATCGCCCCTGCCCTTGACCCTGTGGTGCCACCCTGTATATTGAACAAAAGTTTTTCTGATACCCGATAACCTTTCTATAATAAATGCACCTAGATGTGCCTCCCAGATGACATAAAAACTTAAATTTGCAACAGTGTTTTATCGATTCCTGGGTCAAGTGGAATACATTTATGCAGATTCTATTCTTTTTCTTCTTTTTTTTTTTTTAATCAATATCTTTGATTATATCCGTCATAGTAAGAATCTTAATAGGTGATTGGTCTAAACCCCGTCATGTGACCAAAGATAGTTCAAACCAACGTCATGAATGTGGCAAAAATGCCACTAATCCTTACATCTGACGTCACTAGCCGGGAATATTCCCTTGTGAATAGTATCTGCGAATAGCCACGGCTCGATCAACCGATGGTGGCCTATCGAGTGATCGAAGCTAGCTGAGAGCAAAGACCCCATTTTCGTACACGTTTACGTGCTTAAACTCCCTCCCCCCCCCCCCCCATCAGCCCTCGGCGGCTCCGTAGCCCCTGAACATGTATCGTGTGCTCGGCATGCCGTGACGTCATAAAGGTATCCACCTCTATGCATGACGTAAGGTTTGTTTTGACGATGGTGCGCATACGTACGTAGGCTACATGACGCGCGTGACTCATCAAATTTTGTTTACATAAATTTGATCTCGCGTAGTAGGCTAGACGGAATTTCTGTCTGTTTGCCGGAGAGTGCGTGCCTTAGCCTAGGATCATGGCAGTGCAGTGACATTGATTAGGGATAATTTTTACAAGAAATATGTAAAGTAGTGAGACAAGATGGCAAATAATGTAGTTTGGAGGAGCTGATGCATGATAGCAAGCCGAGGTTTTCGTTTCGTCTACGATGATTTCATTCAGGGAGTTCATTGAAAATGGCGACAACAAAGCTAAACATTAGTTTGTCAGCGTTTGATCAGTGTTGTAGAAGTCTACGCAGAACAACTGTGTTGATTTTGATTGTGATTATTAAGCAGAGACCCCCAACTTTACAAGAAGAAGAGACCCAACGGTCGAGTGAGTAAACGACCATGTATCATTGTCTTTAAAATGTATCTAGATCTAGGTCTAAGTAGATCTAGGCCTATACTATATAGACCTCTAGATTCTACATCATTCATACAATAGATGTAGCCTAGGACAGGCCTAGTATAGATCATGATCCTATCTGGAGTAGATATCGGCCTCTAACGTTAGATTTCTAGAGATCTAGAATCTTTTATTTCCGATGACGGATATAAACCAGTTATGTACGGCCTTCAGAGGTTTTGGTGAAACTATGGTCTCCTCACTGACGCGAATGCAACTATAATAGTTGCATTCTTCGCGTCAGTTCGGGTACTATAGTTCAAACCACCCCTTCTGGTGACCGTATATAACTGTTCAATGCATCGAATTTTTCTCTATTAAAATAATAATAGAAAAAAAATATTAATAATATCAAAATCTTCCTATGTCGGAGAATCCTGGAAGAGATTATGGGATAATTAATCGAAATGTAATTCGATATAACCGTATCATCCTAATCTTTATATAATTTGTGAATTAGCTTATATTATAGATATATTGACTGCTTTGAGGGACATGGTCGTTTCTAGATCCTGCTCAAGGGAATCTCCGCATCTGCTATAACCCAAGACCGCAGGTCGCGGGTTATGGCAGATGCGGAGATTCCCGAGAGCAGTCTAGAAACGACCATGTCCCGAAAATAAAAGCAGTCAATATATATTTTATATGCCGAATCTAAAAACAACAAACACGGTCTAATTTTGACCTAGAACTAAGTCTAAGTGAAGTCTACGATCTAGATTCTTAAATAGGCATAACGTTAGATCTAGACTAGCCTAGAGTCATGAAAGTTAAGTCAGTTCGAGCCTCTGGCTCTGCAGGCCACAATGCATGCTCACCACATGCACAGGCAACACATTTGCATTCTACTTACAACTAACTGCAAAATGCCAAGGAAGCACCCTCCAGATTAACCTCTAAATCGCTTGTTTTGATCAACATCGTCATCGGAATTTAGGCTTAACGCTCAACTAGAAATCTGGGATCCGTTCTAGCGCGACGAAAGAATTTGTCTACGCTGCGCGCACACGCGCGTTGACGCACAAGCAGCGGAGTTGTCTAAAATTATCGACCAAATCGCGCCGCAAATTATGGTATCTGAAATAAAGCGCATGCGCAGCAGCCTTGCACGTAAACAAATGGGGATCGCACTATGCCCATGGGCAAAAAGTACTGTAAAAATGTTCTATTGACCGGTAAAACCGGGAAAAATGTCTATGGCGGCCATAGGTCAGATTATGACTGCACTTTCAACCAATCAGAAGACAGGATTATTAAAGATTCTTAAAATGAGGTATATAATATATGATATTATATTATCAACATTACTTAAATGCTGCGTGCGCCTTTCGGAGTCGCCTAACTAAGCCTGGTAATAGTTAGTTAACATTAAAAAATCCTATAGAAACACGAAGAAGGATACATATATAAAGTGCTACGTAAATGTAACTATTATTATTAATATTCTATCATGGCATTAATCATGTTTAGAAAGATTTTTGTCAAGTGGTATTTATGTAATTTACGATACAAACCTTAATACTTTGGTTAAGAAAAAAATAAGTTTTTTTTATGATGTATCTAGGAATAGATTTAAACCAAAAGCCTTGGACCTCGGAAAAGAATAAGGGAAACGGAAGAGAAAGACAGATATGGAGAACTAGGAAGACAAAAGGAAGGGGAGGTAAAAAGAGAATGAAAACAAAACAACGACAAACAAACAGAAGAGAGAGAAAGAGAGTAAGGCTGAAGAGAGGAGAAACAGATAGCAAATAAAAAAAAATCGTGTTTTATAATGGACCCAAAGTCGTTTGCAAATTATATTTTTGTGCAATACAT
>CALNVZ010002068.1:143124-203478 GCA_940671915.1 Paracentrotus lividus | reverse complement strand
GGGGGGGGGGGGTATCTACTCTCATTATGCAAAGAAGAGAGTAGGAAGAGAAGATGAAATAGATAGGAATGATAGGGAAGGGAAAAATATGAGAAAGGGAATGAACGAGGGTGGATTTATACATTCAGACATAAGGGAAAGAAAAAACGAAAATGTCCCAGTGCTCTTTTAGAAATTTCTTCCTCCCCGCACTCCCTCGTTCGCTCATCGTGTTGTTACCATTTTTCTCAACTCGAAAATAACAACAACAAGAAGAAAAACAATTTAGCGCACCATTTACTCCTTGCTCTTTTCAAAGCGAAACGGACAATTAGGGTGCTATATCACTTCGCGGAGACGTCTCTGCGACAGAATAGAAAAATCGTCTCCGCGACGGATAAAAAGTATTAGAGACGTCTCCGAGACGTCTTCGAGACGTCTCCTGAATTTTGGAGACGGATTTTTAAAAATAAATCGTCGCGGAGACGTCTCGGAGACGTCTCCGCGACAATTTATTTTGATAAATCCGTCTCCAAAATTTCGGAGACGTCTTTATTACTTTTTATCTGTCGCAGAGACGATTTTTCTATTCTGTCGCGGAGACGACTCAGCGAAGTGAGATAGCACCCTTAATGCTTGGGTGATGCACTCCCCGAACAAAAGAATGTCATGGCGATCGACCGCTCAAAAGATTTATTTCTGAAAGAGCAGGATTCAGGATGTCGTTAACCTCTTGAATACAAGAAGGATTAGTGTTTATTAGAAGGTTGACAAACTGGATGCTTTTAACTTTTAGCAACACAAAAAGCTCTTATGAATACGTTTTAGCAATAGTTTTGATAGCACTTGTTTTTCATTTGATTTCAACTAGACCGATTATCTCCTAATAATGATGTTAGCTCGTTTATTGATATCATAGGCGCATATAAAACCGTAGAAATATGAATGTACATCTAACGCATTTTCAGTGCTTTATATATAAATAGTATATGAGGGATATAGGGATGGAAGAAGATGTATGATATGTAGAAAAAGAATGGGAGATGAAAATATTCATATATAGGAGAACAAGAGAAAGACAGAGAGAGAGAATGAGCCGACTCGGAGAGGTAAAAAGAGGGAAGAGACAAAATGCTATTTCAATATAAATGCATACATAATACCGAACCATATGGGCGCTTTTGACATTGCATGCATATTTACTTCTAAACCACGACAAGTCTTTATTTTATATGTTATCATATCCGCCCCCCTTTTTTTTCTCTCTCTCTCTTTCGTTAACATGTTGAATAAAGGCATGTATGTTTTTTTTTTTATTGTAACATTACTGGTTGTGCCCCTCTTCTTTTTTTTTTTCTCCAAATTTTCCGACTGCGCTCCGCCTATTTTCATACGACGGATTCACCGCTGTTAAATAAAATTTAGGCATATCTATAAAGCCAAGACAAGATGTGCGCTATAAGCATTTAAAAGTTTTGCATAGTATATATAACTGACGTGTTTTCGATAATATATAAGTTGGTAAATTCTTAGTACTTCTGTAATGATAATTTTAGTCATTTATATCCCGTTTATTGTATCACAACAAAGTTGTTTTTTTTTCTAAACGCGCTCGAAAATTCCCGAACAGAGTACTTGTTTAATATATGAAATAACGACAGGATAAGTATCCGAAATTACGTGAAAAAAAAGCAATGCGTCGTAAATCAAAACCATTTTCCGACAAAGATTTTTATTAAACGTAGACCTAAATTAATGAAATAACAAACTTACTTCTTTCCAAAAATAATAAAACATATACTCCTATTATTGTGTTCTCTTTATGTCACTGTTTTGAAGTGCGCTCTTTCAAAAAGTGTTTCCTAAACAACCCCATAATGACGAACATCAAATTAACAAAAGGAATAATGCACCCCAAATTAATAACAATAATAATAATAATAATAATAATAATAATAATAATAATAATAATAATAATAATAATAATAAAGCGCTTTAAATCGGAAGAATTTTCCCACAAAGGTGTAAAAGGGATCACAAAACCCGCAAACTTGCTTCCGCCAGAAATAACGAAATAATGTGAAAAATAGGCCGATCGTGATTATAGAATAAAAATTTAATGTATCAACAAACAGGACAGAAGAGAACAATTTCCAAGACATTTCTTTTTCAACGCAAAATGAACATGCGCTCTAAAATTCCCGAACAAAGTACTTGTTAAATGTATCGAATGATAACGAAAGGATAAGTTTCCGAAATAACCATTTTCAGATGTTTATTAAACGTAGGTCTAAATTACTGAAATTACAAACTTACTTGTTTCCGAAAATTATAAAACATATTATGCGAAAATTCTTAGTAGGTTCATGATGAAGAAATTATTCAGTAATTGTATCACAAGAACAGAAGAGCCAAAAGCTATAGCCTGTTTAGGGTGGAATCGCACTTCGCGGAGAAGTCTCCGCGACGGAATCGCCACGTATAAAAAGTATTAGAGACGTCTCCGATGAAGAAACAAAACAACCCGATGATTAGTCCTTGAAGTACAAATGCGGAAGTTTAAAGAGTAACTTCATGATTTATTTATTGTTTAAATAACATCATGATTTGGAAGGATTAACGAAGATTTGTATGAAAACCTATTTTAAAAAATAATACATAAATAAATATTACATTTCCCGGACTAGAGAATCATTAAAAGGTTAGGAAAAATAAACTTAACGAAAAAGAAAACAAAGATAAGGCAAAATATGCGTTGTAAGTTGGAAGTAAAAGTTTCAGAAAAGGATAACTTTTCATGCTTTCACTATTTGCATGCCACATTGCATCGTTCAATCGGGGAAATGTAATCCCTGGTTCAATTCTATCTTTTGCCGACAGGAAATCAAAAAGAAGGATAAAGATAATCTCTACGTTCGTTTTCGTTTGCACGCACTCACCGATTGATAATTGGCACGTTCGCTAGTGCGTTCGGGTCAATCCTCATTGTTTTGGAGAACAATGGACGTTCAACCCCTTCGACTTTGCTTTAAAATAAGGAGTGCGTTCGGTACGTTAACGAACTCACTTTTTAATTGCGAGTTCCGAACGCTTCTAAACTTCCGTCAACTTAAATCTCTCCCGCCTTATGTGTTTGTGTTCTCGTGATTATTTTGTATTTTGTTTTTTCGCAAGCGCATCGCCTCAAGCACCGTCAATTTTTCGCAATGCACAAGGTATCGACCGCAAAGACACTGCCTAGAGTGGTTGTTTTACAGGCCAACTGTTACAAATCTCACCGTTAGACCACACCTTCACAAGTTCCACACAACAAACTTGGAGAATTACCTGGATAACCTGAACACAAACTCGGAGAATTACCTGGTCAACCTCCAAAACCGTCTTCTCGGCCTCAGACAAATGTCCAGACTCTAATTGCACGTCTGGAGGAGTTTCCAACTTTCTCTCAGAATGGCCCTCCCCCAACTCAGACATTTCCTCAACTTCCTCTAGGGCTTCAATCAAAGCAGACTGATCCGAAACGCCCTCTTGAGAACAAACACTTTCATCGCCATCATTCAATGACCCCAAGAATGAGGTCTGTGTGGACCCAGTATCTCTCAGAATCACCAAGTTTACACTCAATGAGTCTCCAAAGCTCACTCCTCCATTTGACACGAATTCCCGATACCTCTCATCAATCTGTCCTTCTGGAACTTCACTTTCATTCTTGGTCATACCTCGCTGCGCGTCGGCACGGGTTGGTGCTACACAAGCGCAACCAGATAAAGCGCTCTTTGTCTCATATCTCTTTGATTTCTGGTTTCTTTGTTCTTTCCATTTCCGACAATCCGCTTTCCGATGGCCTTTCTTGCCACAGTGGAAGCATGTCACTTCCGCGACACTATGTAACTTCAATTTCCTTTCTTGTGCATCAGCGCTAGGTATATAATTACCTCTGTTTTCGTTTGCTTCATTACCATATGTACACTGAAATTTCATGTTAAAGTCTGTTGACTTTCCTTGACTTTTTGGTTTATGAGTTAGCTCATAGCCGTCAGAAGTGATTGGTGCGCTTCTTACTTCTCTAATATTATGATCTTCTAAGTAAGTTTTCACTTCTGAGGGAGCAGATTTCTTAAAATCTTCCATCAAGACTACCTCCCGTAAATTCTCATAAGATAGATCTAATTTCAAGGACCTAATCCACTTGTCAAACAATATCTCTTTCTCTCGCTGCAATTCAACATATGTCTGTCCCGACTGTCTCCTATAGTCCCGAAATCTCTGGCGGTATGCTTCTGGTACAAGCTCAGAGGCCTGTAAAACCGCCTTTTTGACAACAAGATAATCATTAGCAGCCTCATCTGACAATGCTGCAAGTACAGCCTGGGATTTTCCAGTCAACTTCTGCTGGATTACCATGGCCCAGTACTTCTCATCCCAGTCAAGATTCCTAGCTATCCTCTCAAAATAACTGAAAAAAGAGTCGAGGTCTCCGTCCTGAAACTGTGGAATACAATTTGCCATCTCAGCAATATCTGGGGTCGTGTGCCACCCATCCTTGTCCTGGAAATTAGGACTAGGGTTATCCCCCTTTCCACCAGAAACCTGTTGTAATTCAATCTGTTGCAGTGTTAACTCTAGCTCAAGCTGCAAATTCTTAGTTCGAATCTTTTCCCTTTCTATTTCTAGTTTAGCCAACTCATTATGAGAGACTACTGCAGCATCTACTGCACCAGAGGCAGGGGTATTAGCACCTGGCAGCACTTCCTGCTCCTCCAGATCTAACTCCTCTAATATCTCATCATAAATCTCATATTTCTTGGCGGATGATAAAAATTCTAACTTCAAGTATTTAGCCACTACATTCAAGTCCTTCTTTCGCAAACTCTTCAACTTGTCCACACTCACACTCTCCAAAAATTCCTTTGCATCAAACGGCCTAGCCATGATTAATAGCAAACCCAGAATATTTGAGAGAAAAGTCTACTAGATCTAGTATTGTTAAATTTCGCCCGCACAAATACTGTGGGACTATACTGTCATACATTCGTCTGGACAAACTCTGAGGGACGATATAAAGTTTCCTACACTCAGTCTGGACAAAACTCCGAAAGACGATACAAATTATGCTTCGTTTGTCTGGACAACTCCGAAAGACAACACAAAATTTGTTTTACTCCCTACACTATGCCTGGTCAAAACTCCGAATGACATAGCAATAAGTAAAAGCACCCTTTCTACGTTTATTTCGATCTACTTTGCAAAAGAGGTCTGGTTCAACTCCGAAGGACTAATTATAGCAAAGTGCCCGGCAATACCAACGCATTAGTCGCCTGGTCAGACTCCGAATAGCGACGAGAGCTTTGACTTGCAATGGGCCAGCATACCGGTTCAAAGTTCGACATACAACCTTACGCCGCAATCAACACATACCAGTACATCACATAACATACGGCACGGTATAGGCCTAGATCTACAACAACGAACCGTCAGAAAGTTTGACGTTCAAAACATCAACAAATGGCTTGTTTGTGTCCATTCCCGGACAAGCCCCCATATTACAAACAAGAGCGTTATCATACTCTCATTAATAACTCTCACACACACTTTCACACTAATCCCACATTAACAACTCACCGAAATCACAATAAAGGACAAGGCAAATCGAAGTTAACTTACTAGGCTGAACACTCGCCATATTTAGAACTCACTTTAATAGTCTTTGTTTCAGGCACAAGTACATATTCGTAACATGGGGTTCAATGATGCGTGACAATGGTGAGCCAAAAAAGAGGTATCTTTAGAATGGTAATGAGTTGCATTTTCGAGTGATATAAAACTTCATAATCACCAGTGTAATATTTTTGAAATCATTGATGATCAAAGTTGGGTTCCCTTTTTAGGCACATTGAAAGAACCCATCTAAATGAGCGTGAAAGTGAACCATTCATAATTTTGCAAGATATAATTAAAACAATTGGGTTCAGTGATGCGTGACTTTGGTGAGCTTAGAGAGGTATCATTAAAATGGTAATGAGTTGCACTTTCTAGAGATAAAAATTTTATAATCACCAGCATAATATTTTGGGGGTTATAGATGATCAAACTTGGGTTTCCTTTTATTCGATACACTAGGTACTAGTTAATACAAAACTTGGATGGAGAGGTTTCGTGATGTGTAATAAAATAATGCTCCCTTTTTTTTTTATTGGATTATACCACCAAAAAAAAAAAAATCATCCAGTCGTGGAAAATAAATTCTAGTTTGCCGGTGTAAAGATGTAAACAAATGCTGTTATTTTTTAAATTATACCCATCCAAAGAACCATTAGCATTTTTTTTTTTTTTTTTTTTTTTTTTTGTGTGTGTGAAAAAAAGATTCTGATTACAACTTTAGCACAATCATGATAAAGGCTTGCCAAAATGTCTTTTTTCTCTATCTGGTCTAAAACTAGGATAAAAGTTCAATAATTTCTTTCATCTCCACGAGTAATTTGCTCAAACAGATCGACGGTCAATACCATTCCACCCAAGGGTAGTCTTCTTAAGCGAGTTTTTGTACGCTAAGTAAAACATGCAGCCACCTAGCTAGCTACATGCAGTTGTCAACTGTTCGTTTCCCTCCGCCAGCAACACTGGCCAGCCAGAGACGAAGGTACCAAAGAGCGAATACTTCGTAAAGGAGATCTGTGTAGCGTTTTGATTTAACTCGTAAGAAGCACATAAAGATAAATTTACAGTCGGGTAGTACAATTAAGTGTGAGTCATCTTAACCTCGTTTGTTCAACTTCCCAATGGCGCCCTCTCGGTCCCAATAATAGCATAATACAACACCTCCCTTTTTTATGATGACGTATTCATAAAACAGAGTTCAGTGTGCAGTTTTAAAAGATTCAGTTTACTTAAATGTTCCAAAGTTTGGTTTCAAATGTCCTTCAGATATCGAGCGGTTTTTAAATGTCTAGTTATCTTAATTCAACTTCTGGGTTTCTATTAATATTATTGTTTTGATCCAAAATTATGTCTGAAAACAATTCCAAAGGTAATCCCGATTTGTTTATTTTTTGCGTTTTCTATTTCACGGATGGAACCTCTTTGGTAGTCTAGATAGTCATCCACTTGCTAATCTGTAGTTCTGATCTTGAGGGGGTCGCGGAGAAGTTGGTGCTTCCCTCTCGGCTCTATCAGCTTTCGGCTCAGAAGGTGGAAAGCCTGGTGGTTCATCATCTGCATGTTGGTCTTCCTGGTGTCGCGTGACGAATGCTCGTGTGTTGCGTCGTAGCGTAACTTGAGGATTCGATGCCATATATGATCGAGGTGTAACCGCTCATTACGATGATGGTAGCCCGTTGATTCAGTTCACTATGCCATACCCCCTCTCGAGGTTGTAGGTTCGGCAAAGTTTTGACAGCATGACGCTTGTTTTAGTTGTCTTCCCATCAACGGTTGGGCAGGGGAATGGCCAGTTGCAAGAGCTTTTGACTTGCGTTTTTTTATTTATTTTTTTGTATTTTTTTAATTTTTTAACAGACCTTTCACTGTTTTAAACAGCCCTCTCTGCTTCCCCGTTGCTTTGAGGGCAACGATGTCACTTGTTACATGTTAGAACGCATACTGCTCAGAGACCTGTGCAAAAGTTGATAATGAGTATTGCGGCCTATTGTCTGAGATTACCACTTCTGGGATGCCATGCCTGGCAAAGACCGATTTTAGGTTAGCAATTGCCGCATCCGATGCTGATTCCTTCAATACAGCAATTTTGATATACCTCGAGAAGTAGTCTATAACCAACATGTACTGCATATTGTTCCAATAAAAAAAGTTCGTTATTACCTTTTGCCATGGTCTTACTGGTGTTCTCGATTTTAGGATTGGCTCGGGTTTGGGATTGTCACAGTTTTTCATGAGTTCATCGAGTTCTTTCCCGACACCAGGCCAACACACTGGCGTTTTTACTCTTGCACTTGGTAAGGCCTTGGTGTCCTCGTGAATTTTCTCCAACATTTCCTGTTTCATGCTTTTCGGTACAACGATTTGAATGCCTTTCATGAGGATACCATGTTGAACAGTTATCTCTCCTGCAGATTTCTGGTATTCGGCTTTTGTGGGGCTGAGACTTTTTTTCTGTTCGGCCAGGCTCCTCAACAGTACCTTATCAGGGCGATACAGTCTTCGTCATCCTGTTCCTCTAGTTTTATCTGTTGTAGACGTATCTCTGTTTCCGGGATGACCGCCATCATCATGTTAAAGTAGTAGCACTTGGTAAGGCCTTGGTGTCCTCGTGAATTTTCTCCAACATTTCCTGTCTCATGCTTTTCGGTACAACGATTTGAATGCCTTTCATGATGATACCATGTTGAACAGTTATCTCTCCTGCAGATTTCTGGTATTCGGCTATTGTGGGGCTGAGACTTTTTGCTGTTCGGCCAGGCTCCTCGACAGTACCTTATCAGGGCGATACAGTCTTCGTCATCCTGTTCCTCTCGTTTTATCTGTTGTAGACGTATCTCTGTTTCCGGGATGACCGCCATCATCATGTTAAAGTAGTTGGTCGCTGTTTGTGAACCCTCTTACTGGAGCACGCGACAGTGTATCAGCCGTTAACGGATATTTCCCCCGGAAGATGGATTACGCCGTATCTGAATTTCACCAGTCACATCCGGAATCTCTGGATCCTTATAGGCAGGTCGGTGACGTCTTTGCTTCCTTGTAGATGGACTAGTGGTTTGTGATCCGTCTCTATAACGAAATAAGTCCCTATCAGGTAATGCAAGAAGTTCTTAAATGCCCAACGTTGCTGCAAGACTCTCCTTCTCTATCTGAGCATATCTTTGTTCGGTAGGAGTCATCGAGCGTGAGGCATATGCTACACGTTGCCAGATATCTTTCTGGTCTTCTGCTGATGGTTTTTGCAAGAGAACTGCTCCAAGTCCATAGGATGATGTATCTGCAAATTCTCTCTTTGAGGCTTTCACATCATAGTACGCTAACACTGGACTGCTGACGAGGGCTTGTTTGAGGTCATCAAAGACTTCTGCTGGTTTTGGTCCCAGTGCCAATCGTTCTTCTTGCTGAACAGCGAGAACTTCTTAAATGCCCAACGTTGCTGCAAGACTCTCCTTCTCTATCTGAGCATATCTTTGTTCGGTAGCAGTCATCAAGCAGTGAGGCATATGCTGTACGTAGTGGTTTTGTCTTTTCTGCAAGATCAGGGATGAATTTCCCTAGTGGTTTACCATGCCAAGAATTTTGCGAACCTCACTGATGTTCTTCGGTGGCTCCATTTCCGAGACAACTTTGACTTTCTCTGGATCAGCTTGAATCCCGTTCTCGTCAACGACCGCGGTTTTATCTTTTGGTAAGGTACCTAAGGTACCTAAGGTCCCCGCAGATACGAACTTTCCGATTTTTCGCACAACGACTATGCCAGCACACCACTCAGTTGGCTCACTTATCTTTGAGACAACTCCGATCTACCCCATTCTTGTCAGTTTGACTTTGTTCATTAGTGGCAGTGGAACTCTCCTCGGGCTGTAGATAGCAAACGGCTTTCCGTCCTCATCAAGCTCAGTGGTGTAGGGTTCTTTCATCGCTCCAAGCTCCTCAAATAGCTTTTGGTATTTACCCTGAAATGCATGATGATGTCTCGCTAGATGATCCCCGGGGATTAGCTTGCGGATCTGCTCAGGAGATTATCTTCCAAGCTTTTCACGACATAGGCGTCTTCTCTACTGGTCTGTTTGGGTGTACGGACTTCTGTCGGAAACATACCGCGCACATCCAAAGGAGATTTTCCAGGCCCTATCAATACAATTGAGGGCTTCTAAAGAGGAATGCTGAAAGATTCGCTGTCTGCACCTGAATCGGTACCTTGCCAGAACGTCTAATGCCATTTCGTCCAATAGCCATGTCGTCTAATGCCAATCGGTCCAATGCCATTTGGTCCAAAAGCCATTTGGTCCAAAAGCCACTTGGTCCAATTGCCAATTGGTTCAATAACCGTTACTGTGGGGACAGGCGCTGATCCAAGAGGTTGCTTGGCCCGCCCCCCCCTCCCCACCCCCCCCGCCCCCCGAGGGAAAAAAAAACTTAGAAGTGGCTATTGGACCAAATGGCAATTGGACAAATTGGCAATAGGACAAAGTGTATATTGGACCAAGTGGCTTTTGGACCAAATGGCAATTCGACCAAATGGCTAATGGACCAAATATCTATTGGACCAAGTGGCTATTGGACCAAATGGCAATTCGACCAATTGGCAATTGGACCAAACGGCTATTGGACCAAATGGCTATTGGGCCAAGTGGCTATTGGACCAAATGGCAATTCGACCAAATGGCTTTTGGACCAAATATCTATTGGACCAACTGGCAATTGGACCAAATGGCTCTTGGACCAACTGGCCATTGGACCAAATGGCTATTGGACCAAATAGTTATTGGACCAATTGGCATTAGAAGACATGGCTATTAGACGAAATTGCATTTGTCGTAGTGGGCATAAACGCCTGAATCGACTTTCAGGTACACAGGAACTCCGTTCATGTATACGGTGATTATCCATGGACTAGAATCCTTCTTTCAAAGGAATGCAACCTGCACTTCGATTATTTTGGACACATGCTTAATAATAATAATAATATGGTTTTATTTACCCAGGGTAGCCACTTCACTTCTGACAACTGTTCTCCCAGCGGGCCCTGCATGATGTTATTATTACCCCCAAGCTCCTTGTAACTGGTTAACAGTGCGTGCGCTGTTAGTCAGTTTTTATCCGTGTTGGGATGGGGCAAGAATTATTCAATTAAGATTTATTCAATTATGAATTATTTCATGAATATGTTTCAGTAAAAAAAAAAAAAAAAAAAAAAAAAATTGCTTACTTTTGTATTCTATTTTATATTAAAGGGACCAGCGCCTTACAAGCTTTGCTTCTTGCTGGTTCCTGAATTTTCTTTATAATTGTTTTCTCTGTTACTTTTGAACAAAATATTCTATGTTACATACTGATGTTGTTAATTATTTGATTATTTATTTTGTTAACTTTTGAAAACATGAAAGAAAATCAATAAAGTAATCTTGAATCTAATCTTGAATCTTGAATCTTAACAGGCAACTTTAGGTACCATTTTTGTAAGTCTTTGGTATGACTCTGCATTGGGTGGAATAATGACCTCTCCTGTCACACTTGAAGTATTTTGCATCTTTAGCAGGGCAGTCCTCCCTTTTGTGCCCAGGTGATTTACCACAGCGCCCACACTGTTGTGCACTCGGCTTGGAACTAAAGTTTTGCGGTTTCTTTCTCTACTAACAGTTTTCTCCAAAATATTAGAAAAAATAGTTTTTACACGCACAACAAAATTTCTGGATGATAACAATATTTTACACGAATCCCAATTTGGGTTTAGGAAAAAACAAAACACAACACACGCTCTTCTGACGTTGATAAATAAAATTACCAAATCGCTTGATAATCGAACCAATACAACCGGGTTATTTATTGACTTTTCAAAAGCCTTTGATACCATTGACCATGACATTTTACTACACAAACTAACACATTATGGGATACGAGGGATCGTTCTTAACTGGTTTCGAAGCTATTTATATGGACGCAAACAATTTGTTATTATTGATAAATATGCATCTACACCTCAAAATATTATATGTGGAGTACCGCAGGGGTCAATACTCGGACCCCTCCTTTTTATTATTTACATCAATGACTTACATAAATCTTCCAATTTACTTACCCCGATTATGTACGCAGACGACACAATTTATTTTTTACACACAAAACAAGACACTTATGTTAACTTAGTAAATTACAGAACTTGAAGCAGTTACAAAGTGGATCAAAGCCAATAATTAAATCACTAATCTGAAAAAACAAATTTTATGTTATTTAGCTCAACTTTTCGGAATTACCACGACCAATTTACATGGATAATGTACAAATACAAAAAAGTATCGAAAACTAAATTTTTAGGACTATAAATAGATGATAAACTAACATGAAATATCACATTGAAATATTTGTAAGATAATCTCAGAATATAGGAATGATGAATAAGCTAAAACACATTTCCTCAAAGGTTCTTTTACACTTTACTCACTTAGTATTAACCTTACCTTAATTACGGGATTTTATCCTGGGAAACAGTGCTTCATACTTATTAGAAAGAATTTTATTACTACAGAAAAAAGCTATGCGAGTTATCAGTAACGTCCATTTCCGTCACCATACTGATACACTGTTTTTTTCTAAATATTTTAAAAGTTTATGACTTATATAAATTAACCTTGCAGTACTCATGTTCCAGAAACAAAATCAGGAATTGCCCCCAGCTTGGCACATTTTTTACTCTAAATAATGAAAATACATCAGTATCCTACCAGGCAAGTTAACCATTACCACTTACCAAGAACGCGTACAGTGCTCACACAAAAACACTTTTATATTACTGCCCCTAAATTTTGGAATCTCTACCCAGAGACATGCGTGAGTAAAACAATATTTTATTAAAACACAACTTAAATATTATTGTTATCATCATATAACCACTAATATCACTCTGTCTCTAATGACAGACGGATATCACAAAATCAAATAACACCAAAGAGCAAACTTTACTTTTCATGCACACTATATAAAAAAAATCATTATCTAATTCGACACCCCCCCCCTTTCCCCACCTATTTTTTGTCTCTCCAAGTTTGTTGTTTTCCTTCTTTTTGTATAATAATTGTAAATTATTTTTCTTGCCTCATCCCGGCATGATAGTAACTGGTTAACAGTGCGTGCGCTGTTAGTCAGTTTTTATCCGTGTTGGGATGGGCAAGAATTATTCAATAAGATTTATTCAATTATGAATTATTTCATGAATATGTTTCAGTAAAAAAAAAAAAATAAATAAAAAAAATTGCTTACTTTTGTATTCTATTTTATTAAAAGGGACCAGCGCCTTACAACTTTGCTTCTTGCTGGTTCCTGAATTTTCTTTAATATTGTTTTCTCTGTTACTTTTGAACAAAATATTCTATGTTAGCAATACTATGGTGTTAATTATTTGATTATTTATTTTGTTAACTTTTGAAAACATGAAAGAAAATCAATAAAGTAATCTTGAATCTAATCTTGATGCAGATTATTGCTTGGTTTACCTCACAGCACCCAGATTCGCATTATCCTTCGAAACATTTCGGACTGTTATTGCTTAATATTTATATATGTTGTACACATGTTTTATTCAGCTTCTGGCTGCATTTTTTTTTTTTCAATGAATAAACCATTCTTAATCGACTTGAATTGAATTAATGGTTTCTAATCGACTAGTATGTTCTACGGCCTTCTGCAATGTTAGACCCTCATCTAGTAATTTCTCTGAAAGTTTGCGATCTAGAAGCCCCAAAACGATCCTGTCTCTAATCATTTCTTTTTTGAAAACACCATAGTTACAGTGCTTACTGAGACAATGTAAATTTATTAAGATCCTAGACGAAAACATGAAGAAGTATGCTTGTAAATGTCACATGGGATACATTGGATATATCAACAGGACGAAGTTCAGAAGCACGCGGCCAAGTTAGTCAACAAGTGGTTAAAGTACAATCATAATTATTGATCTGGAGAGAAAATTGGATGACGTGACAATATTTCATTTAGAAATATGTCTCGAAAGTTGAAGACTCGCATAATGGCACAAAGGTCATGCAACCTTACTTGTACAATACAATACAATAAACATTTTGTGCGTTAATTCCCTTAAGGCTCAGAGCGCTTACATACAAAATTACCACTAAGTCGTGAACTTTTCCAGAGGACATATGAGGACGCATTGGTCAAAACCCAGGAAGACATGATTGATGGGTGGCTGTGTACATTCACTAGAACTATACAGGGTGACCCAGAAAAAAGAAAACCCAAGTTTGATCATCAATAATTTAAAAAATATTACCATGGTGATTATAAAATTTATATCACTGGAAAGAGCAACTCATTACTAATTTAATGATACCCTGCTCAGCTCACCAATGTCACGCATCACTGAACCTCATCGTTTTGAAGATGTCTTGCAAAATTGTGAGTGGTTCACTTTCACGCTCAATGAGATGGGTTGCTGCAATGTGCCTAAAAATGGAACCCAACTTTCATCATCAATCATTTTAAAAACATGACAGTAGTGATTATGACGTTTATATCACTGGAAAGTGCCACTCATTATCATTGTATTGATATCTCTTTCAGCTCACCAATGTCACGCATCACTGAACCCCATTGTTCTGAAAATATCTTGCAAAATTGTGATTGATGCACTGTCATGCTTCTTACATTATCCATGGGGAACTGAAGGTTCTCTGGGTTCTCATGACCAGTAACATGTTGAAATTACCCGGATGGTAAGATTAAAGGACTAAATAAGTAAAAATTTCCAACCCATTTATCAAACTCATTTATTTTAAGTCACTGGAATGCTTTACTTAGATTTGCTAGGAATCTTTGAAGCAACTCATCTCAAGGAGCATGAAAGAGAACCTATCACAATTTTGCGAGACAATTTTCAAAACAATGGGGTTCAGTGATGCATGATATTGGTGAGCTGAGAGAGGTATCATTAGGATGGTAATGAGTTGTACTTTCCAGTGATATTAAATTCTTAATCACCACTGAAATATTCTTGAAGTTATTGATGATCAAAGTTGAGTTTCCTTTCCAGGCACATTCACACAAACCATCTCAGGGTGCATGAAAGTGAACCACGCACAACTTTACAAGACTTTTTGAAAACAATGGGGTTTAGTGATGCGTGACATTGGTGAGATGAGCGAGGTATCATTAGAATGGCAATGAGTTGCACTTTACAGTGATATAAATTTCATAATTACCATTGGAATATTTTTGAAATTATTGTTGATCAAAGTTGGGTTTCCTTTTTTCGGAAACACCCTGTATGAGGTGGTAATTTGAAGACAAAAACATTATAATCGAGATGGCGAGAAACGAAATCAGATTGGGTACCCAGGCCAAGGGTATGAGTAATTTTGAACATGTTTTGTTTTGTTTTTTTTTTGTTGTAAATCTGTAAACAAAATACACCAATTATAGCAAATTTGTCGAAAAGTCAAATTATCTTAATTGTTTCATTGTTAGTTGCATAAAGAATAAAACAGACGTATGAATATTTTTGAGGACAACCGTATAATGTTTATGTGTTTAAAACCTTATAGAAAGTGAATAAAGAACGATTGAATATGTCTTATACCTGGAAAGGTGTGGCTGCACTTCCCTCTTTCAGCAATGCAAGTCTTCCATACTCAATGAAGAATTGTAGGTATTGTAGGTCATCCTCTTGAATGTTCTGACTTACGTTATAAACCTGATTGACAAAACAAAAATTAGAAATTCATTATTTGAGAGATTATTTTCATTTACCGACCCCCCCCCCCCTCCCCCCCCCAAAAAAAAAAAAAAAAAAAAAAGTGTTTGTGGTGTGGTAATAATTCGCATGTGACCTTTACGTTATTTTTTTTTTTTTTTATGTATTGATTTTTCAAGTTACAAGATAGATCAAAAGGTACATGTCAGTCTCGTAAAACTTGTAAACTCTTTGTTATAATAACATATACCTTTTGATCTATCTTGTACCTTGGAATATCTTTTGTTGATTTGATCTACCATATATAACCCACGATTAATTTTATTTTGAATACTCTGATTACAATTTTGCCAATACTCAAAATTCTTACTTCAAAACTTGGAAGGTATATAACTGTTGTAATATTCATTTTCCCTTAGTTTAACTCATAACTAAAGTTATTTTCAAAACTCTGATTTGGTGGGGATTTCTGTTTTCAACTTTCTCTCTTTTTAATGATAACACTTATCAAATGACTGTACTATTGGGGCGGGGGCTAACACAGATTTCTAAAATATAAATAAATGTATACTACTATCACGTTTATTCAACATATTCAAACAGTTCCCAAATTTTCTTGGTATCACTGGTTGATTTTATTTTTGCATGTACTCCTTGCTTATGAACGATATATTTATGATAATTTACACTGTTGCCCATAAAGGTTGGATATTGTTTTGAGTGATCCAGCAACATCTTTTTACTCCGGCTATAATTTCTTGAAGTTGTTTGTCCCCGCTTACACTTATTGGGACCTGGGCCCGTATTCCATAAACTATACTTAAGCAATTTGTCTTAAGTCTAAGTATTTTTCTAAGAATTTGTCCAGGAAAAAAATTTTCTTAGCCTTTATACCAAACACGTTAATCTTTTTGTCTGAGGTCAGAAAGCACCAAGCAAAATTCTGAATTTTATTAATATCGTCATTTTTAATTTTTGTGGTCTCAAATGAGCTTGCCATATAATCAACATCAAAGTTAAGCCACCTAGGTAGTAGGCTTAAAGTTAGGATAAAATTCTCATTTTTTATGTGCGATTTGAAGGCGCAATTCCATTTGAGACTTTTGACTTAGCAAAAATATAAGAATTTATGCTTCACTGCCAAAAATAGGCTTGAACAGAATTCTTAGTAAGCCGGGTTTATGTAATACGCATTTTAAAGATAAGCAAAAATGCTTAAATTCATGCTTTTATGGAATACGGGCCCAGGGCTATATCTTGGACATTCCCCCAAATATTCCCGGGGAAAGAAAAATCAAATAACTTTGTCAACCCCCACAATTCCCATTTTCGATTTTTTTTTTTTTTTTTTTTTTTTTTTTTTTTTTTTTTTTTTTTTTTTTTTTTTTTTTTTTTTTTTTTTTTTTTTTTTTTTTTTTTTTTTTTTTTTTTTTTTGTTGTTGTTGTCATTTTGGGGCCCCTTTTTGTTTACCCGGCTGACCAATGCCCTCTCAATCATACCCCTACGAAACGCATCTGAAGTGTAGGGTTGTAATTGTTGTTTACGCTAAATTAAGTTTCAGTGTTAAAGAATTTCGTCTCTTGTCCAGGGGAAGGGTCAAAGTTTATTTCGATAAGTGTTAAAAATTCATTTTATCCATTTTTACATCTTGGAAATTTCTATCATCCCAAAAATATATTGTAGAATCTCCGCCAAAAATAAATCATAATGAAAAATAGACTATAGTTACCATTAACAATCTTGTCAATAAGGCTAAAACTAAATTTGGTTGAAAATTATAATAATCAAGGGTTTATGGTAGTTTTTTATTTCCTTTGCTTTTACCATGAAGTAAGGATAAAATATTTTAATTTTTTCACCAATCTCACTTTTTACTTCAACCCGTCCCCTAGACAAGAGACAAAAGCATATAACCTTAAAACTTAATTTAACGCAAAGAACAATATTAACCATACACTTGAGACGCGTTTCGCAGGGTTAGGTTTAAGGGAGCCTTGGTCAGCCGGGTTAACAAAAAGGGGCCCCTAAATGACAAAACAAGGCAAAAATGGGCATTTTGGGGGCTGACAACCCTTTTTGTATTTTTTATTCCCCGGGAATGATTGGGGGAATAACCAAAATATAGCCAGGGCCCAAAAAAGTGAACGCGGGGACAATTCATTTCATGAAATTACAGCCGGAGCAAACAAATGTTGGTGGAGCACGACAGTGTAGATAGTATGAATTTATTATATTATTATATTATTATATTTGTGCGATATTATGCGTTAGTAATCATAATTATTTCATTCATATTGCAATATCGGATTTTTTTCTTTGCTAATAATAATTATAATAATAATGATAATGATAATGGCAATGTTAACATAATTCTTGTTCTTATTATAATTTCATAGTCGTTTTGCAATCAATGTTTGTTTACTTTGAACACATGTACATTATTATGAATCTGTTTTACCTATCCATTTTATCCTATCAATACAATTAAAAATGCAATATCCAGAGTTTCACATATTATATAGTTCACGTTTGACTTTCCATCACTGGATAGGTAACTGATTATATAATATTGACTAGCCTTGATGAAGATACCACAGATATTTCCCAAACAAGTCTCATATTTCTTCTTCTTCTTCTTCAGTTTACATCTGCCTCCTTCAATTTTGAAGATTCTTGCAGACGGTTTAAACTATTGTGTGTGTGTGTGAAATAGTTGGGTGTTGCGTGTAATATTTACAATACTTAGAATCTACAATATTTACATTATTTAAAATATATACATTATGCAAGTGCTTGTTTAGCTCTGGCCTCCCGTCAGTCTTAGACGGAAGGTAGTTGGGGATGAGGCATTGGTGTTGCTGTCTGGAAGAGCATTCCAAGATCTTACTGTTCTCGGGAATAAAGATTGTCTGTGGAGCTCTGTCCTACTGTGTGGGATCTGGTATCCATTTACTTGTACAGATCAAGTTCTTCTTTGTTCAGGTAGAGGGGTGATGTAGTCCTGCAGCGGGAAGTCAACCAGATTGTGGTGGAGTATGTACATGAGTACCAGTCTAGCCTCCTCCCTGCGTTTTTCGAGTGTTGACCAGCCAAGTTGTTCCAGCATGGATGTCACGCTTGATGTGTTGTGGTACCTCTTCAGCACAAATCTTGCAGCTCGTCGTTGAACCATTTCGATTTGGTGTATCAGTTGATTGTTTGAAGGATCCCAAACCGCAGAGCTGTACTCCACCAGGGGCCGCACCAGGGCTTTGTAGGCGGTTGTCTTCAATTGCTCGGAGTTGATTCTCATATTGCGTTT
The DNA here is from genome assembly GCA_940671915.1 of Paracentrotus lividus. Taxonomy (NCBI): domain Eukaryota; kingdom Metazoa; phylum Echinodermata; class Echinoidea; order Camarodonta; family Echinidae; genus Paracentrotus; species Paracentrotus lividus. The sequence continues at coordinate 184,836 of CALNVZ010002068.1, read as the reverse complement.
GAGGAAGGCAAGTGTGCTCTTGGCTTTCTGACATCTGCTTGTTACATGCTGGTTCCATTTCAGGTCAGATATTATAGTGATGCCAAGATACTCGGAAGCAGTAGTAACTTTCAGGGGCGTGTTGTTCAACGTGTAGTCATGATTAGTTGCATTTCTTCTCCTAGATACTCTGATGACCTCACACTTCTGGATGTTGAGTTCCATTGTCCAGGTCTTTGCCCACTCGCCAATCTTGTTGAGGTCATCTTGCAGTTGTTGAGTGCCTTGTTGGTTCTTGACGGCAAGATACGTGATTGCATCGTCGGCAAAGAGTCTTACAGGAGAAGAAAGATTGTCAGGCAGGTCATTGATGTAGTGGATGTATTGCCTCGAGTCGAAGACGAGGGCAATATGGGTCTTGTGAGGAAAATATATGAGGTATCTGCCGAAGGTAAAGCCAGTCAATATTATTATTATTACCTGTTAAACTCAATAAGCCACACTTTAAAGAGAATATAATAAGTTTGCTTGAATTAAACTGGGTATTTGTCGTGGGATGTTTTTCCTTTTTTTTTTTTTTTTTTCTTCAGCATTCTGAGTTAAACCATTGTGACGTAGTTATTCTGGCGCGTATATTTGTTATACATGATGCTAAATCATTTCTGTGCGTATCCATTATCTAAAGGCCTCGTCACACCGAGTCCGGTCCGGTGACCGGTACGGCAAACCGTCTCAAATCGCTCCATGAGCGATCCCATAAAAACCGTACCGGTTGCCGTTCCAGCTAGTACGGCATAGCCCGTGTTTGTTGTGACCAGTCTCATTGCAATAGTACACGGCCGATTCATTTCGACCGTTTTTGCCCATTGTTGAACCGGAACGGGCCCGTGCCGTGACCCGGACCGGACTCGGTGTGACGAGGCCTTAACTCTTTGTTATTATCATTAGGTGGTATGTTATAAACATACCACCTCTTGTTAATGTCAGAATCTTCTTTCTTTTCTTTATTTTTTATTCTTCTGTACAATTCTTGTAGACACAATAACTAAAAAAATAATGCATTAAAGTATTTCAAATTTTCAGCAATGATAGACCATTGTAAAATCTGAGCACTAAAAAAATGTCTAGCTCATTAGCAAAATGTGACGTCATCTAGACGCCATTTTGTAAAATCACATTATCAATCATAACTTCATAACTAATAATCATTGATTAAAAATATTTAGTACACATAAACTTCAAATTGAAGCGCATCTTTTAAGTCATAATGCGCGTGCATAATTACGCGCATTAAGGAATTACGCGAGCGCAAAAAATAAAAATGTTCAAAATCCCCTTTTGGCTAATTTAGAGTACGTTTCAGGTCATTTTAAAGTGGAATATTAAAGAAGAGGCCTATCTTGTTGAATTTAATTACATTATCAAGTTTAGTTCATGAGAAACAGAACACCGTTTAGTTGATCCCTTTAGCATATTGTGTTCACGAGAAATGCTGCTTTGAACATTGTATATACAATCGGGTTCAATTGAAAGATCCGTGGATATGTTTAAGGGCTATTTGATGACGTCATGAGGAAAGAGAGAAAAACAATGAATAACATAAGGAAAGCGAGAAAAACAATGAATAACCTAAGGAAAGCGAGAAAAACAATAACATAAAGAAAATGAGAAATACAATGAATGACATAAGGAAAGAGAGAAAAACAATGAATGACATAAGGAAAGAGAGAAAAACAATAAATAACATAAGGAAAGAGGGGAAAAAAATGAATAACATAAGGAAAGACAGAAAAAACAATGAATAACATAAAAATGTGAGAAAACAATGAATAACATAAGGAAAGAGAGAAAAACAATGAATAACATAAGGAAAGAGAGAAAAACAATGAATAACATAAGGAAAGAGAGAAAAACAATTAAATAACATAAGGAAAGAGGGAAAAAAACAATGAAATAACATAGGAAAGAGAGAAAAAACAATGAATAACATAAAGAAAGTGAGAAAAACAATGAATAACATAAGGAAAGTGAGAAAAACAATGAATAACATAACGAAAGTGAGAAAAACAATGAATAACATAAGGAAAGTGAGAAAAACAATGAATAACATAAAGAAAGTGAGAAAAACAATGATTAACATAAGGAAACTGAGAAAAACAATGAATAACATAAGGAAAGTGAGAAAAACAATGAATAACATAAGGAAAGTGAGAAAAACAATGAAAAACTTAAGGAAAGTGAGAAAAACAATGAATAACATAAGGAAAGTGAGAAAAACAATGAATAACAAAAGAGAAGTAAAAAAGAACAATGAGTAACATAAGGAAAGTGAGAAAAACAATGAATAATATAAGGGAAGATAAAAAAAACAATGGATAACATAAGGAAATTGAGAAAAACAATGAATAACATAAGGAAAGCAGAAATATCAACACCATGGGTATGGAAGGAGATACAACTGATTTTATTAGGAAATAGAGAAACAATAAATAACATAAGGAAAGTGAGGAAAACAATAAATGAAATAAGGAAAGGGATAACAAGTAATGCATTACAATACATGTATAACACTTGTATACATAGTGCAGCATTCAAGCTGTGCAACTTTCCCTTACACTTATGACGTCATCAAGAACCCCTCCAAATTTTACTTGATGTTTAAGATTTCAGGGAGGGGACAGATAATGTCCTCTTACTCCACTTCAGGTTGTCCGTTTTTCACGAAATAAAAAGCAAGTTGTTCTACACACCCCACTGATTTGTTTCGTACATGATAATAAGTCTTTACCAGTCCACTTTAAGCATTTCAAGAAAAAATGCGCGCGCACGATTTTTGCGCGCATTTATGCGCGTCGGGAAAGAATGCAGCTCCAGATACGCAATTTTTGGCTCTTAAAGTGATCTTGATAATATTCACAACAATTTGACACCATAATCACTACTTTTTAGACTATTCATAACCAAATGATCGTCTGTTTAAATTGGAACTACGCGCACGCGAATTTTGTCAATTTTGTCAAAATATACCATTTTTGGCCAAAAACATGCCTACACAAAATCCTGAATAATTCTTCAGGATGAACGGCAACCCCCAATTATCTTTTCAGAGTTGGATAGAGTATGAGTTGTAGATGCGATTTCATACTAGTACCTCATTTCTTGCTTATCGTCATTGCAACGTTATGATAATGGCTTCTCAACTCAGAATTTCGATTTGTGTTTCAAAATTACCGATTTGAGTTCTATGACGACATAATCTGGGCACAAAGAGGAGTGTTCCTCAGTAAATATGTCCCGTTTCTCTTTCAATCTTTGAGTATGTTGTAGCTGAGACAATTCTCTACAACAATGGCCGATTTACTTTGGTTTTACCCCCGGCATTACAGTCTAAAATGACGATAAAAGAAGGCATGTCATTTCATCACATTTTGAAATCATTGATTTTTTGCTCTTAAAGTAATCTTGATAATATTTACAACAATTTGACACCATTATCACTACTTTTTAGACTATTTATAACGAAATGATGGTCTGTTCAAGTTGGAACTACGCGCACGCGAATTTTGTCAATTTTACCAAAATATGCCATTTTTGGCCCAAAAGCATGCCTACACAAAATCCTGAATAATTCTTCAGGATGAACGGCAACCCCAATTATCTTTTCAGAGTTGGATACACCATCAATTGCAAATGCTCTTTTTTTTTTTTTTTTTGTTAAAGATAGTATCAGCCTTTTTCACAAATTGCGAAAACTAATGCAACTTGGCATAACTGTAGAATATCATCGACCTATATATAGTGGGGTGTAACACATAGACTTACGATTGATTAAAAGTTACGATTGATTTTTTCTCGGTGGTCTCATTTGAAAACCAGGTACAGTCATAGATTAGGATTTGGATATGATTAAGAGTAGGGTTGGGGCTAGGGTTAGTAATGAGCTTTCGGGAACAGTACGGTAGGTAACAAGACGGTGGGTTTAATCGACCGTACTCTCCTCGCACTCGCACTACCGTCGTGACTTGTAAGCGCTTTCGCAGTCTGCCTTCTTTTCTGCGAAGACGACGGTGAATAGCATTTCTGTGTACCTCCTCTGTATTTCTTCTTCTTTAAACCAATTCTTATGTATTTCTTTGTTTTGTTTTTCTGTTACCTTCTTTTCTATCATTTTAATTTATTACTTTGTATTGTCTTTCTTTCATCATCTTGTCTACCATTTGTCATGTATTTCTCTGTTTTATCCTTCTTTCCTCTTCTCTCCTATAAATTCTTATGTATTTCTTCGTTTTATCCTTCTTTTCTCTTCTCTTCAATAAGTTCTTATGTATTTCTTTGTTTTATCCTTCTTTCCTCTTCTCTCCTATAAATTCTTATGTATTTCTTTGTTTTATCCTTCTTTTCTCTTCTCTCAATCAATTTTATGTATTTCTTTTTTTATCCTTCTTTCCTCTTTCTCTATAAATTCTTATGTATTTCTTTGTTTTATCCTTCTTTCCTCTTCTCTCCTATAATTCTTATGTATTTCTTTGTTTATCCTTCTTCCTCTTCTCTCCTATAAATTCTTATGTATTTCTTGTTTACCTTCTTTCCTCTTCTCTCCTATAAATTCTTAGTATTTCTTTTTTTATCCTTCTTTCCTCTTCTCTCCTATAATTCTTATGTATTTCTTGTTTATCCTTCTTTTCTTTCTCTCATAAATTTTATGTATTCGTTGTTTATCTTTCTTTTTCTTCTCTCCTATAAATTCTTATGTATTTCTGTTTTATCCTTCTTTTCTCCTTCAATCATTCTTATGTATTTCTTTGTTTATCCCTTCTTTCTCTCTCTCCATAAATTCTTATTGTATTTCTTTTTTATCCTTCTTTCCTCTTCTCTCCTATAAATTCTTATGTATTTCTTTGTTTTATCCTTCTTTCCTCTTCTCTCCTATAAATTATTATTATTTCTTTGTTTTATCCTTCTTTCCTCTTCTCTCCTATAAATTCTTATGTATTTCTGTTTTATCCTTCTTTCCTCTTCTCTCCTATAAATTCTATTTTATTTCTTTGTTTTATACTTCTTTCTCTTCTCTCTATAAATTCTTATTTTTCTTTTACCTCTTCCTCTTCTCTCTATAATTCTTATGTATTTCTTTGTTTTATCCTTCTTTCCTCTTCTCTCCTCCATATAAATTCTTATGTATTTCTTTTTATACTTCTTTCCTCTTCTCTCCTATAAATTCTTATGTATTTCTTGTTTTATCCTTCTTTCCTCTTCTCTCCTATAAATTCTTATTATTTCTTTGTTTATCCTTCTTCCTCTCTCTCCATAAATTCGTATGTATTTCTTTTTTACCTTCTCCTCTTCTCTCCTATAAATTCTTATGTATTTCTTTGTTTCATCCTTCTTTCCTCTTCTCTCCTATAATTCTGATGTATTTCTTGGTTTATCCTTTCTTCCTCTTCTCTCTATAAATTCTTATGTATTTCTTTGTTTTATCCTTCTTCCCTTTCTCTCTATAAATTCTTATGTTTTTTTGTTTTATCCTTCTTTCTCTTCTCTCCTATAAATTCTTATGTATTTCGTTGTTTTATCCTTCTTTCCTCTTCTCTCCTATAAATTCTTATGTATTTCTTTGTGTTATCCTTCTTTCCTCTTCTCTTCAATTATTTCTTATGTATTTCTTTGTTTTGTCCTTCTTTTCTCTTCTCTTCAATCATGTCTTCCTTCCATTTGCGTTTATCATTGAAATATATTTCTTTGACTTTATGTACACAAAACATACCAAGACTTTGCCTACCGTAGTCATTCTACACCGTACGCTAAATTGCTCGACTACCGTCCTGTTTGGGAAGAAGACGGTAGCAAAAAGGGAGTTACGCATGCGCAGTTCGATTTTTGCTCTGGAGAGCTACCGTAGTCATGCTACCGTACTGCTCCGAAAGCCGCTTAGTATTAAGATCGTCAACTTTGGAGCATCCTGTTTATGATGAGGTTTCCTAGAAAAAATTAATCGTAACTTTTTATCAATCCTAAGTCTTTGTGTTACACCCCACATATCACATAAAATTTCATCCAGTTGTAGAAAACGAATTTTCGTTTACAGGTGTAAAGATGTAAACAATATAATTTTGTAAATTTAATAATATATCCATCTAAAGTGCCATTAGCATTTTTTGTGGGACACACTGTATATTTGAAATCGTTTCCAGCCGAACATACTGACGCACGCGCTCATCAAATTTCAATTTCCGCGCGTGCGTCAATGGGGAAAATAACTTAAAAACATAACAAAATATACGTCTTTAGAATCCTCCAAAGCTCGTCGGAAAGGTCGAAACCCTATTTATTTTTTTCACATGTTATGAAAGTTTATGACATAGTAAATATAATCAACTTATAAAATGTGGGGTCTAAGGAATAAAACATCGGCATATTCTTATGCAAACCCTAAATTTCATTTCTTTTATTTCAATCCAAATTTAGTAATTATCAGGATAAATATTGGTTGATTTTCTCCTAAATGCTTTTCATGTTAAGGCTGAGACAGTTCCCAAAAATTTGAATTGTAAAAGGTAATTAAATGTAAAATTCATCACATTACACAATTCATTTTCTTCTTTTTCAAAAAGTTTATTTCACTCTCTCTCTCTCCGTTTCATTTTTGTTCTCTCTCTTCTGTAGCCAATTGCTGCATACTTTTTTTGCATTACACATACATATCAGTACATACCACCAATAATTGTACGCATTACAATTATAAAAGCTCTAGTTATTATTATTATTATTATTATTATTATTATTATTATTATTATTATTATTATTATTATTATTATTATTATTATTATTATTATTATTATTATTATTATTTATTTATTCATTTTTCATCTACTTATTTTCTTCCCTTTTTCCATTCACACAAGTAATGGTATGGGTGAGGTGGGGGGCATCGAGTTTTCAAATACTATATTCTTATTCATATGTTATATTTTATTTATTTACTTACTTAAATTCATTTTTCCTTCTTGTATAAAAGGCAGGGCCTGAGGGGCATCGAGGATTTTCAGTACTACATTCTTATTCACCTGTTCTATTTCATTTATCTCATTACTTATATCATTTTTTTTTCCTTTTTTGTAGAAGGCAGGATCGGGGGGGGGGCATTCGAAGATTTCCAAGTACTATACATATGTTCTATTTCATTTATCTATTTCTAAGATTCATTTTTGCTTCTTGTAGAAGGCTGTATTAACATGTATTTCATAATTAGGTATATTTTCATGATTGTATTGCTTTTTTTAATTATTTATTTATTTTGTGTATATACTGTAAATTGAGTTGATAACTTTTCATGTTTAAATCCATGTTTATCCCCAATGCCAATTATGGCGACATGGGATCAATAAATTGTCATTGTAATTGTCATTGTCATTGTACTTTAACACGCATCATCTTCTTACATTTACGCGTTAGACCCCAGACCAGACAAAATATGGATATTACGGACCGGCAATTTTCTACACAAACTCAATAGAGAATCGCGGAGGAGGGGAGTATGAATATTACGGCCCGTTGTCGTAAAACTGAGACATTGTGACGTATTTTTGTAATCCAAATCAATTAGGCAGACAAAATACGCGCTTATATCTTGTCTCCATAACGCCTCGTACAAATGCAATTTTGTAACCAGAACCGATGAAACAATTAAATCTTTAGAATTTTCGTTTTAATCAACATGTTATAAAATCAATAATATGCCCAAAATGTGCTTCACTTTTTGAAAAGTTTCCATCAAATTCTAAATACTTAATAAATTTTTTTATACATTTTACATGTTCATTTTATATTGCATGCTGTATTATTATTTTTGTAAAGCATTGCATCATTAGTCCTTGGACTAAAGCTTTGCATTGGATTTTTACCAAATAAAACCGAACTAAATTGAATTGAAATTGTTCAAACAATAGTATATTGGCGGAGCACGAGAGGTAAACCCTTTTTGTTTTGGAGTACAGTGCGTCCCAAAAAGAACTATACACTTTTGAAATGGCTCCGAAATAAAAAGTATATGATTTTAGGTAATAAAATTAACATGTATGGAAAGCTCTTTATCCCAATTTTCATATGACATCAAAAAGTCCGAAAATAAGTCATGCATGAATGAGCAGCGTTCACTTTTGTAAAGGGTATGGAAATTAGGGTGCGCTGGAATTGCCCTACCAATTTGTAAACACAACACAAAAAGAAAGTTCCCCCTATTATTTTTTAACCAGGAGGAATTTAAAAAATCTAATTATATGTCAATGTAGGGAATTTAATTAACTATAATGGGAACGAAGTTTAGGAAAAATCATCAAGTCATGCTTCAGTGAGCAATGGTTGAATGCAAAAATGTCATTTTTTGAAGTTCGCAAGCTTAAAATTGCAACTTTGATTCAATGACAACGGACCCATTTTTCAGATTTTAAACATTTTACACGTCAGAATGTATGCAAAACGTGCTTCCCAATATACGGAAACGAAATTTGCGTCAAATTTCACGGTTGAGTGAGCATGCAGCAAAAATGGCACAAACTGCCATTTTTACTTCTTTGCCATGGTATAATCGATCAAATATGAAGGAATTTCTGTTGTGGAAGTGTATGCAACCAATATCCATTCATTTACGGTTGAATGAACCCATCAAACAACCACAATATAGGTCATTTTAGAATTTCGAAAATGCATTGCAGTAATTTTATGCACTAGAAAGCATCTAAATAACATCTTTGGGGTTGTATTTATTTTCTTTGGGCACGTGTCAATCATCCTATGGCATTTATTTACAAATTCATGCTTCAGTGAGCACGTGAGACTGGATAAGCCTTTTTCTCACGTACGGACTAAATTTCAAATTCTTACTTTGATTAAATATAACAATTCTTTTCGGGGAGTACCTTTGATTTTATTTTCATACAAATCCCGATGTTTCACGCCTCAGTGGACACAAGATACAGGAAAATAATGAAAATGAGAAGAAAGTTTGGGGCTTCGTCATGGTTCAGTGACTTTTCGAATACGTAATTTGAATAAAGATCATGTTAGTTAGAGACCAGTTAAAGCTATGTGCAAAGTCTCAAAAAACAATTCACAGTCAAATGGACAAAAAATGACAATTAAAATATGCAAATGAGGTTTTTGGCTAAAAGTGATGCCATTTCCAGGTTGTTAATCATTATATAAATTGGGTTCTAGGACATCTCCCCCGGAGGACAACTCCCCCGGGGACAATTACCGGAGGACAGATCCCCCGGAGGACAATTCCCCCTAGGACAACCCTAACCCTAACCCTAACCCTAACCCTAACCCTAACCCTATGTCCTCCGGGGGAGCTGTCCTCCGGGAATTGTCCCCGGGGGAGTTGTCCTCCGGGGGAGATGTCCTGATACGTATAAATTGATCTTTGCCCTATATTTAAGGGCATAGGGGTCACCAGAATATGTCAGCAGTGTCAGGCTAGTATGACCTATGTTGTATTCTTGATTAGTTGCTCTTGATATTGTTTATGGATATGTTATGTCTGATTGTCGTAAAGCTAAACTCAATTATGCATTGAATTATGCATAAATAGACTAATTTGCATATTGCTCAAAACTGGCTGTTACCTTGCCACTACGTCCAATTCCATTTCGTCAAATATCCATGTTGTCTATTGCTAGTTGGTCCAATAGCAATTTGGTTCAATTGCCAGTTGGTTCAATAGCCATTTGGTCCAATAGCCATTTGGTCCAATAGCCATTTGGTCCAATAGCCATTTGGTCCAATGCCCGTTTGGTCCAAAAGCCATTTGGTCTAATAGCCATTTGGTCTAGTAGCCTTTTGGTCCAGTGCCCATTTGGTCCAATAACAGTTAATGCAAAAGCAGACGCGGATTTAAGAGGCGATTGGGCCCGCCCCCCCCCCCATTGGTCCAATAACAGTGTGGGGGCAGGTGCAGATCCAAAGGACGCTTGCCCCCCCCCCCCCCGATAATAAGAAAAATGGCAAATTTGGACAACGGTGGCTATTGGACCAAATGGATATTGGACCAAATGGATATTGGACCAACTGACAATTGGACCAAATGGCTATTGGACCAACTGGCAATTAGACCAAATGGCTTTTGGACCAAATGTCATTGGACCGATTGGCATTAGACGACATGGCTAATGAACGAAATGGCATTGTACGTAGTGGGGATTAACCAACTGGCTGGTCGGTTAAGAAAATGTTAACAAACTTAATTGCTAGTTATAAAATTACCTACAATTTGATAACAAATTTGAAGTTTGAAAGAAAATCATGTTTATGTTAATGAAGCCTGTCCTTTGACCTCAATTTTGGGTCACAAAAGGTCAATAAAAAAAACTGGCGACATATATTTTAAGATTCGTGTGATCAAGTGGAACATATTTATAAATGTTGCCAAAAATTAACATGACTTGCAAACGAAACTACATACTTGGCCCCACTAGGAGCAATACAAGAGCTTCTGAGGGAATAAGTTCTGAATTTTAGGCGAATTGTGCACATTTTTACTAAAGCATGGAATTTCTACCAATGGTAGCACATGCAATAAGTTTCATTTTAAGATCGGGAGGCACGTCAGATTTGACCTCTGATGATCTCCAGAGGTAGATGACCTTAAAGGAGAATGAAACCCTAGGATTCAGTTGAATTGTATGAAACAACAAAAATCAAGGAAACAGATTAAAGAAAGTTTGAGAACAATTGAATAAATAATAAGAAAGTTATGTGCATTTGAATATTATGATCACTAACGCTATGGAGATCCTCACACTGGCAACAGGCCCAAGATGTGTGATGTCACACATGAACAACTCTCCCATATAACATACAAAAAAATACCCAAAATTCTTCTTTTTCCTCATTCTAATGGTAGTACAGACTCTTCACACATGATTAAATTTTGTGAACTTGTATTACATGTCCTCCTATGAAAAGAATCTCAGATCTTTTAACGGAATTAATAAAAAAAGACAATTTGAGTGAAATATGTACAAAAGTAATGGGGAAGTTGTTCATGTATGACATCACACATCTTGGGCCCGTTGCCAATGTGAGGATCCCCATAGCAGTAGTGATCACAACATTCAAATGCTCATAACTTTCTTATTTTTTATTCATTTTTTCTCAAATTTTCATTGATCAGCTCCTTTGATTTCCCTGTTTTTGTACAATTTAATGAATTCCTAGGGTTTCCTTCCCCTTTAAAGTATCAGAATATTGATATTTTACATCATTTTTCAATGAACAATATGACGGTAATATACGGAACATGCATTGTGTTTTGCAATCAATGATTATAAACAGTGTTTTAGATTTCAAATCTGAGAACAATAAAAGTTAAATGAGCTCAACATATCAGTTTTTGCCTTACACCTCTGTGGACTGCAAAAGGTCATTGACCTCAAAATATAAAAAATATTGATATTTGCGCTGCTGGCTATTAATATTTTCGTTAGTTCATACTCTCTATGAATGAAGTATGTTGCAATGAATAGCTTTCATGTTACAAAGACATTTTTGTACCTGACAGATATGTCTGACTGGTCAAAGGTCGACATAAACATTTCACTTTTAATAGTGAAAGACAATAATATCTGACATTAGACATTTACTTTACCATTACTTTACCCTTACCTAATATACCTTTCTTATTTTCATTTTAAATGTAGAAAACTGGGGGGCGACCTCGATAGGTTCACGGCCTTTGCCGACCCCCTACATCCACTACATTTTAATATGTTGTAATGTTGATTATATAATTGTTGCTGTATTTCTTTATGTATTGTATATATTTGTTTTTAAAAGATGTGAATATAGTGAATTGAATTTAATTAGCTGATGGCTAGGAGTTTTCCTAATCTTGTCCTATGTGGTTCTCCTGCCGAGTCTAACTAGATCACCCTCGTCCCATATTCACTTGAGGAGCTGGAGGTGGATATTTGCATGCTTTGGTAGATGCTGTACAGAAAGATATTTTTTTTTAAATGCAGGCCGTACTCAATGTGGATACTGATGTTGTGGCTCTGGCTACTTTTAACAACATAGATACTGACTAGCATTACATAGTTTTTTTGGACTGGATCGATCTTTTGGTACATAATCAATCACTATCATGTGTTTGTGCTTCTTCCTGTTATATGCCCTTAGGGAGAATTATACTGTAGATATTTACCTTTAAAAAAAAGTAAAGGGGTCTGCCTGGAAGATGTGAAAAGTGCTCCCTGGAGAAACATGATCTCTTACGTATGCTAAGTGATATGATTATATAAAGAATCTCCAAGTTATATGAGTACAGACTCCATGTCACTGCTAAATGTAGAGCACTTTGTTGTGCTGAGGTATGTCTGCAATAGTCATGGAAGTGAACAATATCAGGTAGTAATAATAGTTCTTTACCCACAAATATATGGCTCTTTGTAGTATTCCCCTATTGGAGATGGCACATTAAGCATGAATGTCTGCAGGACTGCTATTAACGAACCAAACTAGAATGCTGATTCCTGACCTACCAAGCCCATCTGACAGGGACAAAGGAATATTGTGTGGTTGCAGCTTCTTTGCCAGATGCCTCAATATCTTGCCATACATTTTTACACTTTTTTTAAAAATCTCTTTCTGTACAGCATCTACCAAAGCATGCAAATATCTACTTCCAGCACGTAATAAATAAATACCGCTGAACACCAAGTGGGACCCAGTTACCACTGCTTACAATTCTATAAAGCGGTATTTACTACAAACTGTAACTACTAACTCTCTCAAATATTTTGAATTTGAAGGCGGCTCAGACAAGAAAGAGAAAGAACAACCTACATAGGCTAAAATATAAAACTTTTGACTGCAACTGACAGGATGTCACGGAAGAAAACATTTGCTTCTTCTGCTCTCAAGTCTTTTAACGACTTCAGAAGAATCAATGGACTGACTGACTGACCGAGTGATCGATAGCACCAGTCTCCAACTATGATCAAGTGGACTCGTGTAGCCTTAATGTACTTGCAACAACTGGCACATCTTTCGTGCTCTTGCATCAGTTCATTGTAAAAAAAAAAAAAAAAAAAAATGAGGTCTCCGACAGTATTTGATTCCTTTGTCCCTGTCAGATGGGCTTGGTATGGGTCAGGATTCAGCACATTATAGTCTGGTTCCATATACTGCCCTGTAGTAATTCATGCTTAATGTGCCATCTCCATTGAGGGAATCCCACAAAGAGCCATAGATGTCTTGGTGAAGGACTATTTGGACTGTTATATTATTCAGGCATACGTCAGCACAACAAAGCTAGCGCTCTACATAATAACTTTGAATATCTTTATATAATCATACAACTTTGACTATACGTTATTCATTGGTGCACTTTTCACATCTAACAGGCAGACTTATTTCCCTTTCTTGCGAAATAAGTACAGTATCACACTCTATGAGGGAATGACGATTGGAAATAGAAACACATGTTAGCGATTGGTAATCCGGTACAAACAACTATGTAAAGTTCCTCAATATATCTGTTGTTGAAAGTAGCCAGTGCCAAAACAGCAGTATCCACAGTGCGTGTGGCCTGCACTTTCTTGATCCCTTTCTGCACATAATAGCTCCGTTTAGTCTCACTAGGCAGTGCCCTCTAGCGTCAGAGTCACATATCACAACGTATTATGCTATGCGGTTTGGGGGAAATAATCATTAAATATATATATATATATCAATACGCTAAAAAAGATGCCTTCTCGACATACAGTTTCTTAGTTTCTTGGTATTATTTACTGCCTCCTTCAATTCTGAAGATTCTTGCAGTTTCACCGGGTCGGGCTAGGTGCAATACATCGGGTGAAACACCCTTCTCTTTGTCGAATAGTGTATTGGTTTTAACGTGCATAGGGCCATGTGTAGCTCTCCCACACACGGGACCAACATTTACGTCCTCTTCCGATGGACGGAGTGTTTTCCAACTGCATTCACATCTGCACTGAATACAGCGGCGAGGCACGCTATACACACAACGTTGTTGCATCAGTTTCTTTTGCAAGATGTCTTTCGGCATGCCTGGAACTCGAACCCACGCGTGATCATGCGATCTTGTCCGAAACAAGTGCTCTCACAACTGAGCTACACCGCCTCCTCTTACATGTTCTTTCAGTGAAACCCGGATGTCCTATTCGGAATTCAAGTTGGACTACAGTACTTTGAGCAAAAACGCTCATCAAAAGTCAAATGCCTTCATAATACGTGCAGTATATGTCTGAATTTAAACTGAACGCCGTTCACAAGGCAAGAGGTCATATAAGTCAAGAATATTATACAGTGACACGCCCAAACATGTATAAATCAGTTCTGGTTGCTTGACTATAGCAATATCTAAAAGGGGTGTACAGCCAGTACTTTGTCAGAGAAAGTATTGGAGTGAAAAAAGCAAACCCTAATAAATGTTCATGAGGCTGGACTAATCGATTATTCACAGAGGGATGTTTTGCTCTGTACTTTTAATTTTAATTCATTTAAACAAAATATTTAATGACAGCACACGTTTTATGGTGTACAGACATATGTCACATTTAACAGATTTACATTTCGATTTAGTGGGTAATTCATTTGTTGGTATAATAAGCAAAGCATTAATACCACAGAACATGCACCTCCTGACACAATGGAATAACCATGACGCCATCGTTAACCTGTGAGGAATGACATCATGCCTCTATGCAATCGCGAGTGCAGGGAGAAGCGAGATGAGACGATCGTAGCCATTGAGTATGGCCTGCACTTTTTTTTAAATCTCTTTCTGTACAGGATCTACTAAAGAATGCAAGTATCCACCTCCAGCTCCTCAAGTGAATTTGGGACGAGGCTGATCTAGTTGGACTCGACAGGAGAACCACATAGGACAAGAGTACGACAATTCCTTTCCATCAGCTTATGGAAGACGTATTGTGGAAGACGTATATGTTGAAAAACAATATTTTTTTTTCTTTTCAAAAATTACATCATTACAGTTACTTTTATTATCATTATTATTTTTTATTTATTATTATGTTAATTTAATTTGATGTCAAGCTGAACAAATCGCTTTGTCCACTAATTTGACGACATGTGTTATTAATATGCTAATTGTTCATATAAGCACAACATAAAAAGAAAGTTCCCCCTATTTCAGATATCAATAATTTTTAAACCAGGAGGAATTGAAAAATATATATATATAATTATGTTTCCATGTAGGTAATTTTTTTACCTACTATGTGACCAATTTTTAAGATGTAGCATCATGTCATGTTTCTGTAAGTGATGGTTGAATGCAAAAATATCTTCTTCTTTTTTTAAGTTCGCAAAGCGATTATAACAACTTTGTATAAATGATTTCGGAACAATATTAAATGTTTTTTTTGTTTTTTTTTCGTTTTTTTTTTACATCATACTTGTCAAAAACGATGCCACATGTGTGCCCTAACATACAAAATTATTTCATGGACGATTTTCGCGGTTCAGTGGGCACTAGGTTAAAATTGCAACAACAAAAAAGCAGTTTTTATATTTGATCGAATCTACCACGTTCCTGTTTAGGAAGCGTATTTTTACTTTCGCTAACGAGTCATGGTTGAATGAAAGCATAAAACAACCAAAAATAGGCCATTTTAAAATTATGATCAGATATTGCAGTAATTTTATGCAATAAAAATCATCTTAATTACATTTTTGGGGGTCATGTTTACACTGTAAACATAAATTAGTCATTGGTGCTTATAAATTAGTCAAAACGACTAATTTGTATTAGTCCAGTCTCAGTGACTTAATTACCTCAGTCAAGACTAGTTTAGGTAAGTCATTTTGACCAATATAAACAAGTCATTTAACAAATGACTTGTTTATATTGGTCAAATGACTAACAAATGACTCGTAGGCCTACAAATGACTTATTTATATTGGTCGGAGGCTAGGCCTATACGGCGCACGTAATAGTGATTCGCGGTCAAACCACACGGATACATGCCGACATGGCAAAAACAAAACGACATCGAATGCAACGCCCAAGAATTAGATCCTTCTCAGTATATCGTTGAAAATGCTTTTAAAGACAAAGGTAAGTTTATGTCATAATTCTATTTTTAACGTGAAACCCGAGCATGGAATGTGTGAAGAAATTGTGACATTAAATTATTATTAAAGCCCCACACGCTCAATTCCACGTTAGTTGTAGGGCCTCTGCTTATATCATGGAATACTAGTAATTTGTAGTTGCAAAACACGCTCCATACTCGGATGGTGTGCTGAATGATTATAGTTATGATATGATGATCGATAATTAGTATCATTGAATATACTCTTGTAAAGAATCAAAGGAAAGCCACTCCAAAAAAAAAAAGAGTCGATAACAACGCACCTGTGCGCATGCGTGTCTATGATTTATCGGACGTCCAGCTTTAGCTATTCACAATTGATTCAAAAATAAAAAAATAAAAAAATCCTCGGCAGTGTGCAAGTCGTCTCGGTGGTGGTGTAGTGGTGTGAGAGTAAGACAGTGACGCTGATTACTCGGGTTCGACTCCCGCTATTCCTCTTGTGTTTTTTTTTTTTACTAAAAAAACTGCAAGTTGCAATTTTTAAATAAAACCCTAACCCTAACCCTAGTCTATGTTTAAATTATTATTATAAACCATTTCCACATTTATATTTTTCAATTTGGGTGGCTGTCGCAAAAGGAACTCTTGCCGAATCGAATTTTAACCCTTCCGCTGCGGGGCAGTATTTGCGAATTCACTCCCCTGTGACGGAGCCATTTCTCAGCTTGGATAGTGAGGCCGAAATTTGGGGGTAGTTTCACTTCAAAAAGCTGTTATCTCTCTTTTAAATGTGAATCATAAAAAAGTTTGAACACAAAACTTATAAAGCTAAGTTTCTTCTTTAACTTGCTGAAATATGGTCTACAATCGTGGAGAATAAAGGTGTAAATTTTTTAAATAAAAATTATGTTTATGTTTATGTTTGTGTACAAAACAACTATTATTGATCGCGCGCACGACAGCGCGCACGGCTTGACACTGGCAATTGTATGAACTTCCGGCCTTTCGTCTCCAAGCACAATGCGTCGTCTGCTAAGTTTGTAAGAAAACTCTCAGAGTAGCAGGATTCTATAACATGTTATATAACGGGTCCCTTTGTCAGGCTAGTCATTCTTTGAAAAGAGGAAATTCAAAAAGGGTGATGTTAGTATAATGATTGCACACCAATAATCCATACGTATCCTGCTGTGTACTATTCAAGCCTAAATTACTGTTTTTTATATCGTGTTAAAACACGTTTTAAATGGGACAACAAAAATAATAAAACAAAAATGTTGTATCAAGAATCCATCTCTCTCTTGTTCTCTCTATCTCTCTGCTCTTCTCTTTATCCGTCTTCTTCCATACTCTCTGCTTCTGCCTCTCTATATGCCTCATAGTAACATAATAACACATGTGTTTGGTATAGGATGAATGACCATACCCGCATTATTTTCGTAATGTACTGAACTTCATGGAATCACTATTTTTGCTGAGCTCAGTTATAGAAAAGTCTGATGTTTACGGTAAATCGAAATGAATAAGTACATACAAATTATAAACAAACAAACATTGGAAAAATGTCTTCAAAAGAAAAATAAGGTCAAGATTGGGAGGAAGAAAAGTGAAGACGGAAGAAAACTTAGCAAAACTGATAGAAATATATCTAAATTGGAGTCAAACACCCATCCCCCTCGCCCCCTAAAAAAATTACATTGGCTAAATATTCACACATCTGAACAAAAATGTTTGCATGTATGGATATTTCTTGCCACCTAAAAAACCCCCCAAAAACAGCGACATAATGCACAAGATATAATATATTATTTTGCTTTCTTAACCACATCTCTTTCTGAACGCTATAGGATTAAATCATTTCATCCTTTTCAATGTAAGTGTCGCAAAAATAACATAATAACAATGTAAATCGTGTTCGTTATTTTTTGAAATCCCTGTATCGTTCATCAGTTTTATATGTCTATAATCTCATTGGGCTTATTATTGTAATCATCGTTGTCATATTATCGTCATCTTTATCAAAAATGGTAAATTAAATCTAATTTTTAATGCAATTAAAAGCTTGAAGTATAAGCTAGCCTAGAAAAATATCGACTTTAAACACCCAGAGGAGAAAAAAAAGGGAAAAGAGAATAAGATGTTGTTAGAGAGAGAGAAGAGAGAGAGGGAGAGAGAGAGAGAGAAGAGAGAGGGAGAGAGAGGGAAGAGAAGAGAGAGAGAGAGAGGGGGTGGGGGACTTAAATAGGAAAATGAAATGAAATGAAAATCCGACAACGAAATAATGACATATTTCTATAAAGACATATCAAAATAACAGAAATGGATGGATGCAATCCTTTCTCTCTATATCCCTTTATCCTTCCTTATCATCCCCATCCTAACAGTGAAACACGCAATTGTAATCTTGTCATCTCTTTCTCTTTCTATCTCTCTCTCTATCTCTCCGTGAAAACACCGATAAAAACTAAAGAAACAAAAACAGACATTAAAAAAAAATGAAAACGAAAAAAGGAAGAAAAGGAAATGGAGAGGAGAAACATGATGTTTACTGAAAAAAGTGATCGATCTAGAAAGATTGACATGGGACATCACAATCGCCCATATCCACAGAGTTTGATACATTTTATTATTGAAACATAATAATATTGTATGTATGAACATTTTACTTCTTATCAACATTTTTTTTTAATACTTTTTTATTATTACCACACATGCATGACATGTATTTGTAGATCGAAAAGGTGGAAAAAAAATTAGGGAAAAATTCAATATTACATGAAATTATGTGTCAAGTTATCTGCCTGTATTATAATTTTCACAGCCCCTTCATCAGTAGAATTTGGGCTAAGTTGACAGTGATAACAAGCAAAGCTATCACTAATTAACAGCTTGTGATACCAGGATGTTGGGTGCCATGACTACGCCTTGGAGATGCCTTGGAGACAAATTAGTGAGAAGGTATACTCCGGGCTCCGCAAAGAATAGTTATTGATTATCGGGATGGAGACAATAGACATAATATGGACTGCCCTGTAATGTTCATAGTCTTTTTGTTACCATCTCCTGTGAAAGCAAATCTACTTCCTTTTACATTTAAGCTTTGTATCATCAAGCACACAGTCTCATATAATAAGCCTACATATTCCTTACATGCTTAGATAAACATTCTAAAATGGGTTCAAATAAACTTTTTACAAGTTTTTTCAAGAAAATAATAATAGACTGCAAATCAGTGGTTGTAATTTATCGAGTTAAAAAAAAAAAGTTCAACGAAATCATTAATTTGACTTGGTATAAAAGTACATGGATTCGATCAACTGTGATATTCCAAGAAACTACCCGTTTAGCAATGTATTGCTCCTGTCGCCTACTAGTAATTAAGTTATTTCCCAAACAAAATTTATTTTATTTTGAAAACAGTCCTTCAACGGGGGAAAAATAGCTCAGCCCTTTTTGACTCGGTATTTCTTTTGATTTACTTCTTGAAAATTGCGCTTTTCGTCTTTACTCCTTTCGCTGTTATACTATTTCATGTCCGTCTTTCCAATGTGTAATTCACTCTACACCCCTGTTCCCCCTAAAATAACGAAAAGAACGCTCGACCCGATGGTATCACGCAAAGGATTGTGGGATAACTGGCGCGCGCGTACGGCTGTACGAGTCCGCTTCTATCACCCGTGTGTTTATGTACACAAGGATCGTTTGCGAAAAAGCAGACAAGAAGAGATCCGTGGTTGTTACAAAATCACATTTTTCTTGGAAATTTCAAATTGAAAGGGTATGATTTTTTTTAACAGGATAGTAATAGTTGGTGTTCTTAAAAGGGATTTCAGTACATTTTTACTTCTTATTTTTTCTAAATAGCGGGTAAATATTGCTCTGAAAATAAATCTATTTTGTTGGCCATATATGGGCCTGCCGTCTCAGCGAGTTACCTCCCACTGGCCATATATGGGCTGCTGCAGCGGAAGGGTTAATTTGTAGAAGATGAAGTGGTGCAGCCCCCCCCCCCCCCCCCACAAAAAAAAAAAAAAAAAAAAAAAAAAAAATGAAATAAATAAAAACATTTTTTATTTTACATTTATTTTTCATTAATTTTTCATGCAGAATGCCAGACACCTCCATCGTATCTACAACATCTCTATCACACTCAACATAGCACAACAAAAGTGTCAATCACAGATAAAGCTTTGCAAACAGAAGTATCACTCAAACACTTTGCAACTATCCTACTCCAGATTCATAGAATGTGTTTCTTCGTCAGACGATTCCTGCTTCTTTTATACCGGTGAGTTGTATTCATGATTGTTCACCTATTTTGCAATAATGTATAATCATGAGCAATGTATACACATACATAACAATATTTCCTATTATCTTAATTTATAACATGATATTTCTTCCCCCTTTTACATGATTGAAGCTGAACATGCTGAGCTATTTGTTCAACATTTTGAAAGAGAAGGCATCAAAATGAGGTACCGGAATGGATTCAACACACCGAAAGCTTCTGCAGCTAGATCTGAGGTATTTTCACTTCATGTTCTATAATTCTGTACTTGAATCTGTACATCATTTTTTGAATAACAATCTCACCTTTTAGAGGGAGTGTATTTTAGATATTGGACTAAATGGTTTATTTCGCCAATTAAATGCCAACATTTCTTTAATTAGAGCTTGGCAATAGTATTGTGATTGCAGGGTATTTTGTTTTATTGTGTCACATATTTAATTGCAATTTACTTATATATTAGCTTATAGTACATTAAATCTCATGTTTTTATGTTTGGAATTAACCCTTCCGCTGCGGCAGGCCCATATATGGCCCACTGAGATGTAACTCGCTGAGACGGCAGGCCCATATATGGCCCACAAAATAGATTTATTTTCAGAGCAATATTTACCCGCTATTTAGAAAGAATAAGAAGTAAAAATGTACTGGAATTCCTTCTAAGAACATCAACTTTTACTATCCTGTTAAAAAATCATACCCTTTCAATTTGAAATTTCCAAGAAAAATGTGATTTTGTAACAACCACGGATCTCTTCTTGTCTGCTTTTTCGCAAACGATCCTTGTGTACATAAACAAACGGGTGATAGAAGCGGACTCGTACAGCCGTACGCGCGCGCCAGTTATCCCACAATCCTTTGCGTGATACCATCAGGTCGAGCGTTTCTTTTCATTATTTTAGGAGGGGGGGGTGGAGAGAGAGACGGACGAAAAGGGGCAGGGGCGTAGAGTGAATTACACATTGGAAAGACTGATATTATGTAGGCTTATTAGAGGAGACTATGTGCTTGATGATACAAAGCTTACATGTAAAAAGAAGTAGATCTGCTTTCATAGGAGATGGTAGCAGAAAGGGTATGAACATTACAGGGTAGTCCATATTATGTCTATTGTCTCCATCCCGATAATCAATAACTATTCTTTGCGGAGCCCGGAGTATACCTTCTCACTATTGTGTCTCCAAGGCATCTCCAAGGCGTAGTCATGGCACCCAATATCCTGGTATCACAAGCTGTTAATTAGTGAGAGCTTTGCTTGTCATTATCCCACAAAGTTATCACTGTCAACTTAGCCAAAATTCTACTGATGAAGGGGCTGTGAAAATTGTAATTCAGGCAGATAACTTGACACCTAATTTCGTGTAATATTGAATTTTTCCCTAATTGTTTCCGACCTTTTCGATCTACAAATACATGTGTGCCAATAATAAAAAAGTTTGAAAAAAATATTGATAAAAAGTAAAATGTTTATGTACATACAATATTGTTATGTTTCAATAATAAATGTACCTAACTGTGTGGATATGGCCGATTGTGATGTCCCATGCCAATCTTTCTAGATCCATCACTTATTTTCAGCAAACACCATGTTTCTCCTCTCCATTTCTTTTCTTCTTTTTTTCGTTTTCGTTTTTTTTTTAAATGTCTGTTGTTGTTTGTTTAGTTTTTATCGCGCAAGTGTTCCGTAAGGGTGTTTTCACGGAGAGAGAGAGAGAGAGAGAGAGAGAGAGAGAAAGAGAAAAAGATGACAAGAGTAAAATTGCGTGTTTCACTGGTAGGATGAGGATAATAAGCAAGGATAAAGGGAGATAGAGAGAAAGAATTGCATCCATCCATTTCTTTAATTTTGATATGTTCTTGTATAGAAATATGTCATTAATTCGTTGTCCTGAAATATTATTGAATATATCAGCAAACGGGAAGATGCTGGGGCATGGATTTTCATTTCATTTCCTTTTCCTATTTTAGCCCCCCCCCCCACCCCTCTCTCTCTCTCTCTCTCTCTCTCTCCCTCTCTCTCAAACAACATCTTATTCTCTTTCCCTTTTCTCTTCTGTGTTTGAATTCTATATTTTTCTAGGCTAGTTGTTTTCTACTTCAAGCTTTTAATTGCATTACAATTATTTATTTCCATTTGATTGAAAGAGACGATGATACGACAACGATGATTACAATAATAAGCTCAATGATATTATAGACATATGAAATTGATAAAAGATACAGGGATTTGAAAAAAATAACAAACACGATTTAAAGTGTTATTACGTTATTTTTGCGACACTTAAATTCAATCACATTGAAAAAGATGAAATGATTTAATCCTATAGCGTTCAGAAAGAGATGTGGTTAAGAAAGCAAAATAATATATATATATATATAATATCTTTTGTATTATGTCGCTGTTTTTTTGTAGGTGGCAAGAAACATCCATACATACAAACATTTTTGTTCAGATGTTTGAATATGTAGCCAATGTAATTTCTTTTGAGGGGGCGAGGGGGATTGGTGTTTGACTCCAATTTATATACATTTGTATCAGTTTTAGTAAGTTTTCTTCCGTCTTCACTTTTCTTCCTCCCAGTCTTGACCTTAGTTTTCTTTTGAAGACATTTTTCCCATGTTTGTTTGTTTATAATTTTTATGATCTTATTCACTGGGAATTGCCGTAAATATCAGACTTTTCTATAACTGAGCTCAGCAAAAATAGTGATTCCATGAATTTCAGTACATTACGAAAATAATGCGGGTATGGTCATTCATCCTATACCAAACACAATATTATGTTTCTATGAGGCACATAGAGAGGCAGAAGCAGAGAGTATGGGAGAAGACAGATAAAGAGAAGAGGAGAGAGATAGATAAAACAAGAGAGAGATGGATTCTTGATACAACATTTTAGTTTTATTATTTTTGTTGTCCCATTTAAAACGTGTTTTAACACGATTTAAAACAGTAATTCAGGCTTGAATAGTACACATCAGGATATGTATGGATTATTGGTGTGCAATTATACTAACATCACCCTTTTTGAATTTCCTCTTTTCAAAGAATGACGAGCATGACAAAGGGACCCGTTATATAACATGCTATAGAACTCCTGCTACTCTGAGAGTTTTCTTACAAACTTAGCAGACGACGCATTGTGCTTGGAGACGAATAGCCGGAAGTTCATACAATTGCCAGTGTCAAGCCGTGCGTGCTGTCGTGCGTGCGATCAATAATAGCTGTTTTGTACACAAACATAATAGGAAAGTCAACATATCGAAAAGCCGTAAAAGAGGTTACATTTACATTTTAAAAATTTACACCTTTATTCTCCACGATTGTAGACCATACTTCAGCAAGTTAAAGAAAAAACTTAGCTATATAAGTTTTGTGTTCAAACTTTTTTATGATTCACGTTTAAAAGAGAGATAACAGCTTTTTGAAGTGAAACTACCCCCAAATTTCGGCCGAACTATCGGAGGTGAGAAATGGCTCCGTCACAGGGGAGTGAATTCGCAAATACCGCCCCGCAGCGGAAGGGTTAAGTCACCTTTGGTGTGGTCATGCCTACTTGAAAGAAACTCAACAACTGTTTGAACGCCTTTTTTAAACACAATTTGTACCATTTTAAACTGATTTTTTTTTTTTATGATTTTAAGTTATGAATGTTATGCTATAATTGTTAATGTCACATAAATTGCGACACTGAATTCACCTGGCTGGGTAATAGGTTAGAGCGGTCCGCAGACTGCAGTTATTTAGTTAACTTTGTCCAAGGTCTGGCAGCCCAGCCAGGTGAAAACAGTGTCTTAATATTTTTCTGTTCTTTAATAATATCTTTTTATATGCAATCAAGTTTATTTATATTGTATGTCATTTTTCTGCCGAATAGAATAATAATAATAATCATAATAATAATCATAATAATAATAACTAATTTGAATGACTATTTTAATAATTTAGTAAATTTGAAAATCAAATGAATTCCTGTAAGGAATAAAGATCATGATGAAAGAGACAAATAAATATATATGTAATTTTGATTATTATATAGATGCCCTTCCAGGGATTTTATAATGCCTGTCTAATAATTCTTTTTGTTTTAATGGCCTTATTTTTCAGGAATATCGTTCAAGGATAGGGAGTGTGTATGAAAAATTCATTATGACACTTTTCCGTCTTCGACGTGGTTTTACAAATCGTGGACTGGCAGATACATTTGGAATTGGAACATTTTGAAATTTTCTGGACCTTAAACCGCGACCACTTCTCATCAAATGGCCAACAAAGGAACAAGTTAGGGCAAGTCTTCCGAAGAGTTTTAGATATTTCAAGAACACTAGAACAATTATAGAGTGTACTGAAATATTTAACCCCATCAACGCCATGTTCTCAAAGAATAACTTGGTCATCGTATAAACATCACAATACTCCCAAGCTCTTAGTTGCAACATTTCGAATGGGTACCTTCATTGTTCTCTCTCAGCTTTGGAGGTAGTGTATCAGATTAAAAGATCACACAAGAATCTGGTTGCTTGAACCACATTGAACATGGAGATGACGTCATGGCTGATCGTTGTTTTCTCATAAGAGACCTCCGAGCAGAAACGGGGAGCAACACTAAACATACCACCATTTGTACATGGGAAGCAACTCTACACCCACGCCACAGTCAAGACACGTCGCATTGAATCAGCAAGGATTCACGTTGAACGTGCTATCGGACGATTTCAGACTTTCTCAGAGTATTGAATGGAGTTGTACCTTTGTTGAGCTGGGGGAATATTTGCTATTTTTATTGCTGAAATTTCCAAGACAAGCTGAACTTCTGATACATGATATTTCCTGCATTTCTTTTTTTTTTTTTTTTTTTTTTTTTTTTTTTTTTTTTTTTTTTTTTGTTCTATACTGCATAGTGTTCTTGTACTCAAACTTTGATAGTACACTGTACCACGTACTTTACCTTGTTTGAATGTACTGCATGCAGTGAAATGCAACATGTCATATATACATGTACATATTCAAAGCAATACGTATACATTATTATTATATTATTTGAAGTGAAGGTGATGATTGGGAATTTTTTCATTGAAACCAATATTTTCGAATTTACATTTATCCGTTTTAATTTACTTTTTTTTTAAATATAAATTTGTATTAGACTTTTCCATTCTTCTCCATCCTGGTCTCTCTCTCTCCCTCTGTCCTTCCCTCTTGTTCTCCTTTCACTTTTACTCTTACTCGGTGTCTTCCTTACCCTCTCACTCTCTTCCTCCTATGCTATTTAAGTGTATTGGCCTCACAAATTTGCCTTTTAGTACAGTAATAACACTATGATGTCTTGACATGCTAGTTACTATGTAATCATCATTACAACAATTCAGAGTATCTGCTATCCTTATAATGTTAACTATTATGCTATATATTTTTATGATTTATGTTGTACTATGTAAAAATGAAATTTTATAAATATATTTTCTCGAGTTAAAAATATAGATCATTATTATTGTTATTATTATTATTATTATTATTATTATTATTATTATTATTATTATTATTATTATTATTATTATTATAATGTATAGCCCGATTATGTTCAAATAGATCTGCTTTAAATCAAGAAGAGATTTAGTTGCTTCATTTTTTTTGTTTTTACATAAAATATGGCCTTAAAATGATGACCAGCTAAAATAAGTCATTTGACTAATATTTGGCTTTGTCTGACTAATTAATTCTAGTCATCTGACTAAATCTAAAAGTGTCTGAAATGACTAAACTTTAGTCACTTGACTAATTAATTCTAGTCATCTGACTTAATCCAAAAGTGTCTGAAATGACTAAACATTAGTCATCTGACTAATTAATTCTAGTCATTTCAGACATAGGGCAGGAGTAATTTTTATTAGTCAAAATGACTAATTTATGTTTACAGTGTATAACCTTTTGACGTGTGTCAATGATCCTATGGCACTTATTTAAAAATTCATACTTCAGTGGGCACGTGAGAAGAGAAAAGCTATTTTGTCATGTTTGGACTAAAATTTCAATTTTTACTCCGTCACGGTTCAGCGAATTACCGGATGAGCAATTTAAATAGAGATTATGTTACTTGATGACCATCTTAAGCTGCTTGTCAAGTTTCATGGAATAACTCGCAGTCAAATGGACAAAATTTAACAATGAAAATATGCCAATTATCACTATGTTAAACCTCTGATAACAATAAAACAATATCGTTAATACCACAAACAAGCAAAATTCTCCTCTATTTGATAGTCGAAATAATTAGAGATCATCTTGAGAAAGAATTACCACCAGAACAGGCATGATTTAGGAGGGGCAGAGGAATCAGAAATCAAATAGCCAACATGAGGAACTAATGGAAAAAAGTATGGCGTTTCAACATCCGATAGCAGCTATGGCGAAGAATGACAGAAGTGGGTTTCTCCAAACATATAACTGAATTAATTCGTACCATGGCAGCCAAGTAGCCACCGTGAGAACTGAAAGTGGTGATAGTGAATGGTTTGAAATTGGACAAGGCGTTCGCTAAGGCTGTAATATTTCACCGTACCTTTTCAACATACGCCGAATATATCATTAGAAGAGCACTTGATCGAAGTGCAGGTAGTGTATCTAATGGTTGGAAAAGATAATCAATCTCAGATATGCTGATGATACAACACTTATTGCGAGATCGGCAGAAAAACTCCAGAATCTCATTGACAGAGTCAAGTTATGCTAGAGTACGCGTCTGAGATTTGGGACCCTTATACCCAATCCAATATGCGGAAGTCTCGACAGCATGATAGCATGGTCCAGAGTATCAAATGCCGCGCTGAGATCTAGAAGTACAAGCAGGACAGCCTTCTTCTGATCAATCTCCTGCTGAATGTCATGCTTCACACGAAGCAGGGCCGTTTCAGTACTGTGAAAGATGCGATAAGCTGACTGAAACTCCTCTTGCAGGTCACAATCCCGCATATATGATGATATTCTAGTCGAGACAGAAATTTCAATCACTTTAGACATGAATGCAATATTAGAAACCGGTCGATAGTTCTTCATTTCATCATGATCAAGTGATGGCTTTTTCAATGAAGGAAAGATGATGGCTTCCTTCAGCTTATCTGGAAATACACCAGAAGAGAGAGACATATTTACAATCTTACTCATTACTGGTACAAATATATCAACATGTTCCTTCAGGAGCCAGGTGGGTATCGGGTCAAGATCACAAGATTTTGTAGCAGACCGCTGTATAATCCTCTTGATTTTATGTTCGCTGGCATGATCAAACTTACAAAAGGATGGAATGTCATCTGGTATTGGTTGACAGGTTGACACAGACAAATTCGCGTTTATCGGTGAACTTGCCGGTTCACCTGATTCCAGTGACTGTCTAATCCTAGATACTTTGTCATCGAAGTAGTCAGCAAAGTCATTGCTCAACTGAAGATCATCATCTACAGAACGTGGAGATTGATGGCGGGAGGTCCCAATCAACGAATTGATTGTTCTGTATAGGCTCATTGGATTTGATGTCAAAAAATGCGTCTGAATAGAAGCTCTTCTTAGCTCTTGTAATTAGAAGAGTGACATAGTTCTTCTGTTTCGGGAACTGCTGACAATCACACACTGCCTGTGTCTTTCGCCACTTTCGCTCAAGCCTTTGTCTTAGCTGTCGGGCTTCATGCACCTTTGTGTGATACCAAGGCACACATGGTCTTTTCTTCCGTGTACGCGTCGATACTGGGCAATGGTTATCAAGGGCACAACAGATAGCATTGTTATATGAGTCTACTACAGAATTTACATCATCTCCAGGCAATCGATCAAAAGCAAACTGAAAACTTTGTCCAAACAACTCCCTGTCAAGTTGACGATAGTTACGAGATGTAATTGTAACTCTTTCTGCGCCGGGCTTCTCCAACCTGAGAATACAGCTAACATTGAAATGATCAGATAATAACTTATTGATCAGTGAACATGAAGATACAAGGTAGCTGTCCTGACGCGACATAACCAAGTCCAACGTGTGGCCCCAATTATGGGTGGGCCCTGTGACGTGCTGTTGAAGACCTGCCGCCGATATGGAGGTTAAAAACTGCTTACTTTCTCTATTTTGTGGAAGGTCTACATGGACAATAAAGTCTCCGACAACTAATAAATGTCCATTTAGCATCGCACAGCAGCCGAGAAAGTCATCAATTTTATCTAAATATGCAGTAACAGTAAATCCATTGGCTGCAGAAGGTGGTGGTCGGTACACTGCTACAATATTCAAGTTGTTTGTAGTCTCCTTGATACACACAAATTCAAATGTAGTTGGTCGCTGATCCAACTCCTTGATCTTAAGATTAAGCTGGGTCTTGAAGAGTATACCAATACCTCCATGGCAATCACTTTCTCTACAGATATTGGAGAATGAGAAACCAGGAGGTGAGAGCCCATTGATGACAGCAGTGTCATTCTTTGCAAGCCAGGTTTCAGTAATCACAAAAATGTCAATGTCGTTTTCAAGTACTAGATCGCAGATTTCCAGAGTCTTGTTACGTACAGAATGGGCATTCCATAGGCAGAACGACAAATTCAATGCCGGACTGCTGGTTGAGTTTGCAATGTACTTTAGATTGCTTATGTTCACACTGCGTTGACCACTTGTCCAGGTACCACGGTTTGAAGAGAGAGTGGTGATGTTTCTCTGCTTCTGACTCAGCCAGGCTTTCGTCTTAACACCTCCCCTGGTCCCTCTTTTAGTTGGGGGTTTGCAACTAATTCCCAGGGCTTTCACTTTGGCGAACACATCACTTGGAAGCCGCTGATAACCAGTGCTGCTCTTTAAGCGATGGAGTTAAGTACCCGTGAATGTTCTTCGCTGGGGGTAAGACAACTTTGTACATTTCCATGAAGGTTCATTGTCAATTACAGTAGGCCCAGGATTGGGGTTGATGTCCCCAGCCTTGAACAGTTCAAGTTGAAAAGTTGAATGGCTATTTGCATAATATGCTATTCTAGTCTTAGTATAGTTCTTTTGGACGAAAACTTGTCCAAATGAAGTATCTTAATGTGACTTATTGATAGCACACAATTGTGGATCAGTCAGGCAAAAGCTAAAGCCTAGAATAATAGCAAGGACTTGGAGGCTAATCATGCTGGTGAATGGATTAAACTTGTAATCCTTAAATCCTCCCTATTGTCCCATCGATGACACAAAAGTGAATATACTGTGCTGTAGTGTAGCAAATGGTTAAGCAAAATGTCTCCTTCATATATCAGTTGGTCAATCCAATCCAAGAAAACGAAAATCATCAAATAACAGCCTCAAAAGTGAGAAATATTATTCAAATGTGGTCTAGTCAGATCCTTGTCCTTAGATCCACACTTTGATGTAAACATATCAATTCTAGTTGTAAACTTAAGAGGAAGAGGGCGCTATCACTCTACGCAAATCAAACGCTGCCATAGACATTTTTTGGTATTTTGCACAGTTTTTTCACTGTATGTTTCTGATTATGGGGGGACAAGCTACCTTATTCATTAGCAAATGAGAACAATACTATGAATAATAGTACGTTATAGAGTACTGTTTTTTTTCTAAAAAAATAGGAATAACTTTACTGCGCAAATGAGGAAAAAAAGTCCTGTCCGTTGTGTCAATTCGTGAAATCCTAATCATAGATCAAAATTCCTTGATAAATATCGGCCAATTTTGCTCTCATAAATATGTCATACGCCATACAGTAAATTTGATTACCTTCCTGGATAACTGCATAATTATATTACAGCTTGTGTGAATCAACCGGTTTTAAAAGTGCTTGAATTTCTCACCTTTTTTCCAGATATGAGTATTTACCATTTCAGTATTGGTTTGGAATTGTATCTGTCAGCTTTCAACGATGTATAAGAAATAGAATGTCTTTACTCGATGGGTCGACTATTCCGCATATCAAATGCGCTAATCGCATCTTGTGAGAACGGCGTCTGTCGGCAAGAGGTGACAAGCATCACATACTTATCAATCAATAATCGGTTTGGGAAGACATCAATCTATGGAAATCATATTGATTTCGGACTCAACATTCATCACATAATGTTATTAAAGCTTTGCTAAAATGTGTATTTCCTCTCATCTGGTGGGATTATTGAACTTAACAACATGTAAAATTATTGATTTCTTTGCAATCTCCTATGTAACGAGTAAGATGTGCGAGTCCGGAACGGATAATTACACAGCTGCAGGAAGTCTTCTCTAAGCGAGTTTTTGTGAGCTAAATTATATATTGCAGCCTGCTGTATATATTTCTACGCTATGTCAGTCGTTTTCCAGACGTCGCTTCGTTGCGTTGGACCTCATTCGATTAATTGATAAGCGCAGTCTGTAGTTTAATTACGATATAATGCCGCACATTGGTATACGTTAACTTTACATTTTACATAGAGTAGAATTGATATGAACTCAGCTCAACTCTGTCATAAATCAGAGTAAATTTGATGAATGTAGGAGCAAGTTCTGGAGAGCTGCACTGATGCGCTCATCCAACATTATCTTGTGGAGGAGATGCAAACAAGGTGGTGACGGTGGATGGAAAAAGTTGTGGAAGGAGTTTATTCTTTTAACTTCATTGGCTCATATATAAGCAACAAAGGAAGACGTTCTCAGGAAATCAAGAGAAGACTAGCCATGGCGTGATCATCCTGAATTACCTTAAGCGTTATGTGGAATGACAGAGGGATATCGAAAGAAACTGAAATACACATTATGCAAATGCTTGTTTTCGAATTGCATTGTATGGATGTGAGACATGGTCGGTTGGAATGGCTGATAGGAAGAAAATATTACCATTTGAGATGTGGTGTTGGCGGAGGATGCTGAGCATATCCTGGACGGAGCATAAGACAAATTAATATGTACTTAACCAAATTGGGCGAAAACCTATGGTGATTAATGAAATAGATCGTAGCAAATTGCAATAATTATTTATTGCGATTGAAAAAAAATATATATATGCAAGGTTGTATTGAAGGTAGTCAAAGACAAGGCACACAGAAACTGAAATGGAAGTGTGATGTTTAAAAAAAAAAAGAATATTGTTTCTAAATCATTTATCAATTTATAACAATCGGCTTGACAACTTCAAAAGATGACATTTTTGCATTCAACTATTGTTGAAAATGTTATTGAGATGATTTAAGTCCCTAAAATTACGGCAATATCTGATCATTATTCCAAAATTGCCGATTTTTGTTTATTGTTTTGTGTGTTCATTCAACCGTGAATTGTTAGCAAAAGTCGAAATACACTTCCAAAACAGGGATGCCATTTTATTTGATCGCATATACCATGTAAAATCCCCCCAAACTGCAGTTTTTGCCATTTTAACCCAGAGCTCACTCAACCATGAAATTTGACCATGAACTCATTTTTATTTGTATATGTTAGGGCACATTATGTGGCATCTTTTTGACAAGTGTGATGTAGAGAAAAAAGGGAATATTGTTCCTTAATCTTTCATTCAATGTTATAATAATCGGCTTGAGAACTTCAAAAATGCCATTTTTTGCATTCAACCATTACTCACTGAAGCATGACATTATCATTCTTCTTAAAAAGCGGTCACATGGTAGCTAATAAAATTACCTACACGGACATATAATTAGGTTTTTTTCAAATCCGTCCGGTTAAAAAATTATTGGTTTCTGAAATAGGGGAAACTTTCTTTTTGTGTTGTGTTTATTTACAATTTTAACTTATATTATACAGGTACATCCATATGCTATTAATAAAATACATGGGAAAATGTATGTTTTAAGACAATTTCTGATATTTTGATACCAAACATGATATACTTTTAGTATGCTGATGACCCAAGACCTTTGAATTCTGCTTAAGGTCACCAGAAAATGCCATTATCACTTTTTAGATAGCCCCCGATCATTATTGGTAAATAACTAAATGTGCCGTCAGGTGTGACTGCACATTTTGCTTATTTATCAAAATGTACCGTAACACAATATAACATAGTAGTTGTCATATATTTACTATTTTTTATCTTACTTTGTTTGCTAACTGGTTAATAAGACCAAAAAAAAAAGCAAAAAAAAAAAACAGTGGTTATAAGTGGTTATTAAAACTTGTTCCCTAACATTTACGAAATAAACACAACACACAAAGAAAGTTCCCCCTATTCCAAATATAAATAAGTTTTGAACCAGAAGGAATTTTGAAAGTCTATTAATATTTCTATTTACGAAATTTAATGAGCCACAATGGAAGCGAATTTTAGGAAAAACCATCAGGTCATACTCCAGTGAGCAATGGTTGAATGCAAAAAATAGGCCATTTTAGAATTACGAAAATACATTGTAGTAATCTTAAGCTGTTGCCAAGTTTCGTGACATAACTCAAAGTAGAATTAACAATAATCATCAATGAAATTGGCCGAATTTCACATTTGTCAGGCATTGCTTTCCTCATTCTTTGACTTTTTGTACAGAGGTTTAACAAAAATTTAACAAAAGTGAAAATAAAAGCCATATGAAGAGCTCATTTCCAAAAGGTACTACATTCATTTTCCATCAAAATGCATTTTTTTGCATTAATATACTCATTTTTAGCACCTCTACACACTGTTACAAACAGAAACATGAATTTTCAATGGGAAGGGTGAAAAAAATTAATTTCAAAAATCATATCATTTCCAAAAGGTACTACATCCATTTCAGTTCGTTTCCAAAAGGTACTACATCCACTTTTATGTAGTCCCATGTATTTGTTTTTATTGCATGTAAATAGTTCGAGGTTGGCTGGGTTCGCCAGAGCATTAGTGAAAATTTGAAATTTTATTTACTCAATTCAATGTTGTTTTTTTTTAAACATGGCATCTATTTAAAGCAATATGAAATAGTACAAAATGTTCCTTTTTGAACAAAAAAATTGCTGAGATACATGGCAATTTACATACTCTGAGACATTTCGTTTCCAAAAGGTACTACATCCATCAGAACAAACAAATTAAAATTCGTTTACAGAAAAAATTGCAGACCAAAATTTTTGTTAGACTGGTTTCCGTTTAGCATCATAGAGTAGAACAATCTGTAAAAGTTTTATTCCAAACAGACACTCCTATCAATGAAAAATAAAAAAAACGTGTTTTTCTCCGATTTCACAAATATGGATGTAGTACCTTTTGGAAATGACCTCTTCATATGATCATTGACACGTGCCCAAAGAATATAAATACAAGCCAGAACATGTTATTGAGATGCTTTCTAGTGCATAAAATGACTAAAAATGACTCTTCGTAATTCTAAAATGGCCTAATGTTTGGTTCTTTGATGGGTTCATTCAACCGTGAATGAATGGATATTTGGTTGCATACACTTCCACAACAGGAATTCCATCATATTTGATTGAATATACCGTGGTAATTTTTGCTGCATGCTCACTCAACCGTGAAATTTGACGCAAATTTCTTTTCCGTAGTGGGTAGCACGTTTTGCATACATTCTGACGTGTAAAATGTTTAAGATCTGAAAATGGGTCAGTTATCATTGAATCAAGGTTGCCATTTTAGCGTTGCGAACCCCCAAAAATGACATTTTTTGCATTCAACCATTGCTGACTGAAGCATGACTTGATGATTTTTCCAAAATTTGTTCCCATTGTAGTTAATTACATTTTCTACATGGACATATAATTAGATTTTTTAAATTCCTCCTGGTTCCAAAAATATTGATATCTGAAATAGGGAGAACTTTCTTTTTGTGTTATGTTTAGATTCACGAATCGTAATTAAGATTATGGTTCACGTATATGATACTGAATTCAATCGACAGAAAAGACCGCTTGTTCTTTGACCAGTCAGAGGCGGCGAAATCGAGGGGGTGGATGCAGCCCCCCTCCCCCACCCCACCTACATTTTCATCCATTGCCCCTCGGCCCTAATCTGGCACAAGGGCGTATCTACACATTTGCCCTCGAAAAACGTTCTGAAAAAAAAAAATCAGCTTTGAAGTTTGAGTATTTAATTTTACTTGTAGAACACTTTAGAGTTTAGTTTAGGTGGTGAACTCTATTATTTCACTTAATGTTTCTTTGAAAGATTATTCTTAGTCCTTTTTTATTATTTTAATCTTTTAGCATTTTTTGCAAGATCTCATTTAAAGCAGATAGACCCTTAAAAAAAATTGTTTTAATCTGGTAAAAGGGGTTTATCTGAACATAGAACCTTTTGCCAGATTAAATGATGACAGAAAATATGTTTATTTAATCAAGCAAAAGGGTCTATCTGCACGGTTTGTAACCTATTGGTCTACAACCGATTTGTCTACTACTAGTTGATCTACTTCCATTTGGTCAACAACCGTTTGGTATACAACCATTTGGTCTACTATCCATTTGGTCTACAACCATTTTTTCAAGTGACCTTTTAAGTCTACTAACCATTTGGTCCAGTGACTATTAAGTCTACTAGCTATTTGGTCTACAACCAATGGGTCTACAACGCATTTGGTCCACAACCAATTGGTCTACTAGGCGTTTGGTCCACAAACATGTGATCTACTAGGCATTTGGTCCACAACCATTCGGTCTACTAGGCATTTGATCCACAACCAATTGGTCTACTACGCATTTGGTCCACAACCAATCGGTCTACTTGACGTTTGGTCCGCGACCATTTGATCTGCCAGGCGTTTGGTCCATAACCTTTTGGTCTACTAGGCGTTTGGTTCACAACCAATTGGTCTCCAGGGCATTTGGTCTCCAAGCAATTGGTCTACTAGGCATTTGGTCTACAAGCAATTGGTTGCATGTACTAGGAACGCTTGGTCTCTTAGCAATTGGTCTTCTATTAATTGGTCTACTACTTATTGGTCTACCAGTATTGATCTACTAATTAGTCTACTAGGTATCTGGTATATAACCAATCGGTCTACTTATCTTTTGGTCTACAAGTTATATATCTACGGAGTCGATTAAGCGACCTCACCCTATATACAGTCTCTGTAAAAAAAAAAATGGTACAGTCGGAGAAAAATAGGTGTGAAATATTTTCAAATAATGTGTGTTTGTGGTACCAAAATAAAGCAAAATTATTTTCCTTGCTGATGCGCTTTGTTTTGTATAATTCGCTTTCGTAAAAAAAAAACGTTATGCAAAGTTTTGTGCGACGAGGAACAAATCAAAATTGCGCACTTCTACTGTTCTAGAGCTGTGAATTCATGGCCATTGCGCGAAACCTACACAAAGGCGGCTTGCAACTATCGTCTACGTTCGCGGAGCGGAGGTGGAGCGAAGATGGCCGCACCCTTTCGTGAACACCGGGGGGCTTTTCTCGAAAGGGTGGGTTGAGGGAGGGGAGTCAAATGAACGCACCTATTCGGGAACACCGGGGGACTTTTCTTGAAAGGCTGTGTTATGTAGTTTTCTGAACCAGTCTTTTTTTTAATGAAAATTATTCATTAAATAATAACTATATAATATTATTAAATTATAATAGGAGAAAAAGAGAAGGGCTTGCATTCTTTTGTTGATATTGAAGTTCATAATTTTAGACCCCCTCCCAAGCGGCTATAGCCCGATAGTCCGCGGCCGCGCTGCTGGTCCGGTAGTCCGCAGGGGGGGGGGGGGGGGGGGGTAGTGTTATTCAGTTATTCCAAAGGTTCGTTATTCTTAAAATAGAAAAAGGTTTGTTAGGTACCTTCCCAAAACATACAGCCGCGGCCCGCGCTTTATACAGGATGTACTAATCCCCTCCAATGAAAGAATAATAGGGGAACGGTATATCCTGTCTAAAAGCCCGCTGTGCGGCGTTCACGCAGCTGGTCGCGGCTGTATCTTTTGGGAAGGTACATTATTCCGAAAATACAAAAAGGTTCGTTATTCCGAAAATTGAGCTATTACTGCCAATGGATTAAGATAATTGGGGACTGTGTTTTGGTCACCCATGAATAACCTCCAGATAAGGGGGATTTTGGGGGAGCGGGCGGAGGGGGGGGGGGTCATATTAACAGATCTGCTGTTAACTTTTATTTTCGGAGAGATTTATTTCACAAAATTATCAATGGCGACTTCTATTGATAAAGAATTATGTTTCGCTTCTAAAGTCGGGCCGTTTAACAGTCCATAACTAAATAATTTCTTCCGCAATTCGTTCTGTCTTTATTTAATGAAAAATTTATTTCAGCGGCGAATTCTCGGTAAAGAATACTTTCATTTCTAAAATTGGTCCGTTATCATTCAATAACAAATAAATTATTTCGCAATTGTATCCGTTCGTTATTCGTGTAGGGGGGGGGGGGCTGAAGGGGCTTAAAATCACGAATGTATGCAGGCGCGGATCCAGGATTTCCAGAGGGGGGGGGCCAAACTTTAAAAAAATCTTTGAGCGGAGCGAGCAAACGAGCGCGAATCGCGAGTTTAAAACAATCCCCGATATACAGGCTATACTTAACTAAAACGGATAATTATTAGCAAAAAAAAAAATAAATAAATAAATGCTGGAAAATATTCATATAGTGGCTTGAATATGTATTTTGAATTGCCACCAGGAATATGATTATTACCCCATCAGAATTACATCAGACGTTGCGATTGCAAACTTTGCCATTTAATTACCTGGAAGAACGGCGTGTTATAGCCATGTTGTTATGCCAGAGGCGGTAGAACGAATTTGACAGTGGGGGGTCACGATGGAAAACGGGCATTTTTCCTGAAAAGGGGGCAACTGAGACCAGAGGCATAAAGAGAAATGCTTTCGGATGAAAAGGGGGGCGCCCAAAAAATGCATTTTTAATTGATGCTTTTAAGAATGTGTTTTGTATTTAATTAATGACAAAAAAGCAAAGCGAGCACGAAGCGCAAGTCTAAAATATTTAGCTAAGAATTTGAGATAATTGTGCAGTATAGACTATATTTAGTATCCAAGAGCGCGAAGCGGGAGATAAAAACTTTGAGGTAAAAATTTGAGTTAATTGCGCATTATGTAGGCCTACCCTACTGAATTATTGGTATCTGCAAGCGCGAAGCCGAAATTTTTGAGCTCAAAATCTGAGATATTTGTGCATTATGGTTTAGTATCCGATAGCGAAGCGCGAACCGAACATTTTGGGTTTTAAAAGATATATATATGGAATAAAGGGGCACTTTCTAGTATAAGAAATTGTAGATATTGTGTATTATCGACCCTATTTAGTATCCGCGAGCGCGAAGCGCGAGCTGAAATTTTTGAGGTAAATTATATGCATTATGATTTAGTATATTTTATTTTTATGTTGAGTTAATTCTGCATTATATAGGGTACCCGTAGGGAATACCGGACAAAAGGGAATACCGGACGGTCACCACATGTCCAGCCCTAGCTGCCAACATAAGATCAACTGAGTTGAAATACCGGCATCAATTGGTCAGGTGGTCTGCTGGGAGGTTGATGCTGTATTCGACAACAACAAGTGAGAAATCTCCGAGAAAACTACCTCAATCGTCAATGTAGGAAATTTGAAGCTGAAAAATGGCCTGATGTAAAAATTGACATTTTAGAGAATGTGATGGTTAAAAATAGATTGGGCATGACCTCTTTCATGCATTATGACATGTGTGAGAGTGGCCAAACATGTATGGAGTGTATGCAATGTAAAGCCTGTGTATTGGGTGGTAGTGCGTTGAAAAGTGCTGGTCAGTCTTTTTTGTGTAGGAATACCGGCACCACATGGAGGTTGTTTGTTTTTCTCGGGTTGAGTTGCTAGCATATAGATCATAGTAAGTTAAATATATAATGTATTATATTTATTTATTAATTGTTTGACAATTTTGAAATGTCTTTTCTCTTTATTATCATTGTGATATGTCATGATCTACATGACATATAAAGTTTTCTGAGTGTTTTGAAATTTTGTAGTAATCATATAATCTTTAAAATGAATATGTTTTAAAGAATATCAAACATTTAAGTTGATGGTTAACATTCAAATCAGTGCTTCCAGACAGATCTATATACCAAAAAAGGGTAAAACATTGATAAATGTTGATGCCTTTTTTTTTTTTTAGTATCCTGTCTTGGCCCCTTCCATAAAATTCTGATTGGTACAATTGGAATTTTATTTATTATTAATGAGGATGGAGGGCACCCATTTTTTTTCGAGGGAATTAAGGATCCAAGTTGATCATCAATTTATGCCGAACAAAAGGGAGGTGAAAAAGGGTGAAAATAATATATATCGGTAATAGATTTTGTATCAAAAAGGTCAAAATTCTTGCTTGATTGCTTCGCTTTCTCGCAGCTTTTTTTAAATAAATTAATAATGCCTTTTACGTCATGTCTGGCCCCTAAAAATTTTAGACTCGTAAAGCAAGCCACTAAAAGTCAATGACCCCCCCCCCCTGGCAACTAAAAGAAGAAAAAAAATCCTCACGAGAACAATATTTGTGTCAGTCATCCTCCCAACCGTGAAAATGAAATCTCGCACACATACATAGGGTATATACATTTCCTCACCCACTGCCTGTTGTAGCACGGCTTGCAACGATCGTCTGCGTGCGCGGAGCGGGGATGGAACGGGGATGGCCGCATCTTTTCGTGAACACAGGGGGGGGGGGCGGGTTTCTGAAAGGGTATGTGGTTGAGGGGGGGGATATTACCATTCGGGAACACCTGGGGGAGGGGGTTTTCTCGAAAAGGTGTGCTTAGTAGTTTTCTGAACCAGTCGTTTTTTATGAAAATTATTCATTAAATAATAACAATATAATATTAATAGTATAGCAATATAAAGATTATGTTAGTTTAATAGAGACCAGTTGAAGCTATGTGCAAATTTTCAAAAAATATGCAAAAAAAATTCTGCAAATTTTATTGATGATTATTGTTAATGCTACTGTGAGTTATGTCACGAAACTTGGCACACAGCTTCAACTCATCTCTAGCTAACATGGTCTTGATTCAAATTACGTATTTGAAAAGTCACTGAACCATGACGAAGCCCCAAACTTTCTTCTCATTTTCATGATTTTCTCGTATCTTGTGCCCACTGAGGCGTGAAACATCGTGATTTTTGTGAAAATAAAATCAAAAGTACTCCCCAAAACGAATTGTTATATTGAATCAAAGTAAGAATTTGAATTTTAGTCTATATGTGAGAAAAGGGCTTTTCCAGTCTCACGTGCTTACTGAAGCATGAAGTTGTAAAGAAATGCCATAGGATCATTGATATGTGCCCAAAGAATGTAAATACAACCCCAAAATTGTTATTGAGATGCTTCCTAGTGCATAAAATTACTGCAATGCATTTTCGTAATTCTAAAATGACCTAATTTTTTGGTGATTTGATGGGTTCATTCAACCGTGAATGAATGGATATTGGTACATTCATTTAATCCTCTAATTCTTTCGTCTTTCTTTGTCATTTCTTCTTTTTTTTCTTCGTAATTTAAGATCAAGAGTGGGGCGACTCCACCCTAGGAGCGGCCGGTATTCATGGCCATCACTCGGAACTTGAGCAGGGGTGGGGCGGGGTGGTACAACATGTACCTCGCCTCGGCTTTCCAGCTACTTTAATACTCAAAATAATTTGAATAAGTATATGAATACTAGAAAGTGCCCCTTTATTTCTTCAATATATCTTTTAAGCCCCCAACTTTTCGGCTCGCGCTTCGCGCTCGTGGATACAACATCATAATGCACAATTAACTCCAATTATAAAAATCATAATACTAAATCATAATTCACATATAACTCCAATATTTACCTCAAAACTATCAGCTCGCCCTTCGCACTCGCGAATACTAAATAGGGTCTGTAATACACATTTATCTACAATTTCTTATACTACCAAGTGCCCCTTTATATATCTTTTAAAACCAAAATTTTCAGCTCGCGCTTTGCGCTTGCAGATACCAATAATTCAGTAAGGCAGGCCTACATAATGCGCAATTAACTCAAATTTTTACCTCAAAGTTTTCACTTCACGCTTCGCGCTCGCGAATACTAAATATCCCTTACAAAAATGTCCTGTGGTAATTCCTGTGGTAACTGGTTTTTATTACCACAGGAATGTGTGTGGTAACGAGAATTGGTGCCTGTGGTATTCCTGTGGTACCAAAATTACAACACATAATACCACAGGAATATTTTATACCACAGGAAATGTGTGGTAATATACTTTAGATGCGTGTGGTATTCCTGTGGTACCCAGATTAACACACAAAATACCACAGGAAGTGTGTGGTAATATAACATAGAGTTACGTTTTAATGATAATGGCTGTCTGTGGTATTCCTTTAGCCC
Organism: Paracentrotus lividus; assembly: GCA_940671915.1. Taxonomy (NCBI): domain Eukaryota; kingdom Metazoa; phylum Echinodermata; class Echinoidea; order Camarodonta; family Echinidae; genus Paracentrotus; species Paracentrotus lividus. The sequence goes on along the minus strand of CALNVZ010002068.1, from coordinate 144,223 downwards.
CTATTACCATACAAAATACAACAGGAAGATTTCATACCACAGGTAATGTGTTGTAATAACATAGAGTTGTGTGGTAATTAAAATGGGTGTCTGTGGTATTCATGTGGTACCCAGAGTACCACACAAAGTACCACATGAATATGTAATACACTGTCCGTCATAAAGGTGGAATATTTTTTTTGCCGCTATAGCGACATGACTTTGCTCTGACTTTAATTTCTTGAATATGTTTGTCCCTGCTTTTACTTTTTAAGACACTCGCTATATCTTGGACATTCTCCCAACCCTTCACGTGGACCTTTTTCCAAAAAGGTTTGGTCAACCCCGTGATGCCCATTTTTGTCATTTTTTCTCATTTTGGAGCCCCTTTTTGTTTCCCCGGTCAATCAAGCCCCCCTCAGTCCTACCCACAGGAAACGCGACTGAGGTGTACTGTTTTATATTGTCATTTAAGTTAAATCTATATTTCTGGGGACAGGCTTAGGTCTCTTGTCTTGGGGAGGGGTTGAAGTAATAAACGAGATAGGTGAAAATTCGGAATATTTTATTCCATCTTTATGATGTGGGTCGTTTAACATTAAGGAGTACAACAGAGCCAGTTCATGCCTTATAGTTGGGTGATGAGTCATTTTATTGGTGGATCATCGGATACATCATGGTAAAATGAAAACCCTGCAAATCAACATAAAATGACAATCATAAATACATGTACATAATTATTCTATAGTAACATGTATTTATGATTGTCATTTTTATGTTGAATTGCAGGGTTTTCATTTTACCATGATGTATCCGATGATCCACCAATAAAAGGGCTCATCACCCAACTGTAAGGCATCAACTGGCTCTGTTGTACTCCTTAATGTTAAATGACCCACACACCCACTACGACAAATTGGCGACGAGGATGGGATGGATCAACGATGGATAAAGGACAGTTCAACGGTTATTCAGGAAAACCTCAAGGAAACCCCGCAGTGCAGTCTTCTCTACTGTTAACTTTTATTATTGTAATACAGTGTGTTCCTAAAAAAAGAGGACCGAAGTTCAAAGGTCAGTCATTCCAAAAGTATATGGTTTATTCTTGTGATTTGTTACT
>CALNVZ010002068.1:126371-142042 GCA_940671915.1 Paracentrotus lividus | reverse complement strand
GTAAACGAATCACAAGAATAAACCATATACTTTTGGAATGACTGACCTTTGAACTTCGGTCCTCTTTTTTTAGGAACACACTGTATAGAGTTACAGGGGTGTATTGTAATTATCACTTTTTTAAATGCTATATGGGAAGTGTCTCTCTCTCTCTTAATTATTAATCATGTTAATAGAGAGGTGTCTGTAGCATTTGATAGGACAGTGATTAGTTCATATGATGCATATATTCTGATTGTCTGATTATAACCAAACATTTCTCCAAATTTTCTTCAATTCATTAAATATGGAGGCTCAAATGACTCAAATGTTGGAAGCATTGACAGGTGTCATGCAAGGTCTGTCTTTGCAGCATACGCCATCAGCTCCAAAGATCAAGCTACAGAAGTTCAAAGGTCCGCCAAAGGTTCCAGGAGAACTCTCACTTAAGGAATGGTTGGATGAGTTTGACGTGTACGCCAAGCAGTATAAGCTTGAGGGTAAGGATAAGGCCCAAACTGTTATAGACCATCTTGCAGGTGTAGTGAAGGAGGAGATCTTGTGTCGGGACCAGGCTGATAGAGAGGACTATGATAAACTGGTGAAGGTGCTGACTTCGCTGTTTGGCCCTAATGAATCTGTTCAGTCACTAAGTGTCGAATTTCACACCCGGACACAGAGGGACGATGAAAGTTTGGCAGACTACAGTCGAGTGCTGATGAGACTGTATTCACGAATGGAGAAGGCAGCTTCAACTTCTGAGGAGAGGAAGGCCCTTGAACTGCTACGCGATAAGTCACTTAAGGAGAATTTCGTGAAAGGTGTGAAGGACTTAGGAGTTAAGCGAGAACTCAGGCGTATCGAAATGGCCAGCAAGGACAAGAAGTTTCTCGTTATCAGGGAAGAGGTCTTAGAGCTGTTTACAGAACAGGAGCGGCCCTTCTTCTTCTTTCGTGTCCACCATTTACAACATTAAGTATAATATGAATATATGTACATGTTATATAACCCTAACAAAATTATATATTTGGCCACGACTTTGCACATAGTACTGCCCTCTCATTTCCAGCCATCAGATCATCCTGGTTGCAATGTTCTCTATTTGGACATTGAAGGAGGTGTCCCATAGTTTGCGGCATACCACAATCGCAATTTATGTTATCGTCTAGAGTGTAACCCCACTTTCGCAAGTTAGCTTTACATCGACCTACTCCTGTGCGAAGTCGATTAAGGGACTTCCACGTCCTCCAATCTTGACGTTGGCCTAGGGGCAGCTGTTCTTTAGTAGGGAGAGGGAGCTTGCCATTATGGTGACTTATGTTGCGTCTCTCTTCCCAAAGTCTGCATCTGGCCACGTGAGGGGGTTCAGTCAGGGGTTGGACAGATTGTAGAAAGCTCTTTCTTGACTTTAAACGTCTCTGGGGTAGCTCAACATCGTGACAGGGATGTCGAGTATCCTGAGTTTGACGAAGACGTTCCATTCTGCTGGCTACAGATCGTCGGATGTCAGGTGGTGCAATGCCAGACAGGACGTGCAGATTGTCTACGCTCGTCGGTTTCAGGCAACCTGTAATCGCTCTGCAACAGTCGTTGAGTGCAGGGTCCAATTTGTGTGAATGTGCTGACCTCTACCAAACTAGGCAGGCCCTCACTATCAAGGAGAGTTAAGGTCCAGGAGGCAAGCATGGCGGCTCCCTCTTCTGCTAAAGTGAAGGAATTAAAAAAGGATTTGTCTAATTTGTAAAAGCTAGTGAGTGTCCTTGTTGAAACTGTAAAAAATCTGCAAGGTCATAATGGACATGCTGAAAGCAGCAGAAGGCCCAAGCGAGAGCTGATCTGTTACATCTGTAGGAAGAAAGGTCATCATCGAAATGATTGTAAAAAGCCCAGTACCCCTGCGAAGTGTTTTTCTTGTAATCAGACTGGACATTTTAAGAAGGATTGTCTCTCTGCGGCCAGCGAAAGTGCAAGACCTCCAAACCCTCAAGCAAGGATGAGTATGGTACAAAGTAAGAATAAAGTGCAAGACCCTCAACTTAGAAGACTGCTGAATAGATTAGTTGCACCCAGTCCTAAATCTATCGTCGGAATAGGGGGCATCGAGCTCGGATGTGTGCTGGACTCAGGGGCAGAAACGTCGATCATACCCGCTTCTGTGTACCACAAGCAGTTGAAAGAGCAGCTTGGAGAATTGAACTCAATGGACCAACTCTATATAGATGTGGTTGGCGTGGGTGACTTCGATATTCCTATCGAGGGGTACGTTGAGGTACCGATCACTCTGGAAGGCAAGGCCATACTTGGAAGTTTTATGATTGTAGCGGACAGAGCATGTCACAGTGTTTCCAAGATTTCAAGAGAGCATCCAGTTTTGATAGGGTGTAACATCTTCGAAGCAGTTGGCTCTTCAGGGATGATTGATATCTTGAAGTCTGCAAAGCAGAGGGTATGTGAAAGGACTGTGCCCTCCCCTTCACCCATTCCTATACAGACAGGGTGTGTTGAGGTAAAGTACAGGACGAGTAGGAGTAATCGATGTGCTGATGCTCTCAGTAGGAGGCCTGCAGACATGCCAAGTGATGAAGTTACATCACTGATCAGTTCTGTGACCAGTTCTACACAGCTGCCCAAGATTGACAATCTACCCAGAATGTACGTCAGAAGGTTGATGTTAGGAGAGTCACCGGGGAAGAAGGCTCTAATGTATTGCCTTCTTACAGCTATGCAGAGTTGACAAACCTCCAAGAGAAGGATGAAGTTCTGCATGAAGTATGGCGTTTGTGGAAGAAAGGATGGACTCCTGGTCAAGATTATGAGACTTCAGTGCACAGTCTATCCGGATGGTTAAGAGAATGGACACAGTATCGAGAGTATCATGGTGTCTTATATCAAGAGGTACAGTGTCCCCAAAATTATTAGTACACTTTGAAAAAATGGAATTAAATAAATCGGCATTGGTTTGAAATTTTACTTACTATTTATATCAAATGGTAGGTAATGTTACTATCACCTAAACACTAAATCTCAAATGTTCCGCCAGTCTCAGAAGTTCTAGGCCGCCATTTGCAATTTTCATGGCCCAAAAATTATTTGTACACTTCAGAAGATTGGTTTTTAAAGGAATGTTTTAAATTTTGGGGGTCTTCTTTGGCTTCCAGGGCAGTCATCAACCTTCTTGGCATACTGTGGACCAATTTAGCACTCATTTCACGGCCAATACTATTCCAAGTTCGCTGGAGCGTGTCCTGGAGCTGCTGGATGTTGGATGGTCAGTCTAGAGGGCGCTGTTGCTTCAGATCTACTCTCATGTGCTAAATGGGGATTAAATATGGGCTGTGAGGTGCCCTGTCTTGCAGCTTAACATGTTTCTGTTGCAATATTGCTTTAATTTGGTTTGCTGTGTTCTTGGGGTCATTGTTATATTGGACCGTAAATTGACGACCATTCATACTTAAAGCATCTGAGCCATTCTGAGGGGCAAGGATATCCTCATGGCTTCAGCATTCATGATGCCATGTTATGAAATTTACCTCTCCAACTCTACTGGCTGCCATACAACTCCAAATCATGAAACATCCTCCACTATGCCTCACTGTTGGCTCCAAGCATGACTGACTGAGAGCTTCCTACAAGACACACATGGTCCCGTGCATCATATCCAATCACTTTTGCACTTATTAGGTCTTTGGACAGAGTGCTAGAACTCTGCAGGCTTGTTCACATGTTGTTTTGCAAAAGCATGACGCTTCTTTGTTACTGTCCCTTACATTCTTGCCAATTATTCCACTTTGTTATGTAGCCATTTAACCTGTTGCAGACACTTTTGAGGGCACCCAGCCATTCCTCAACCTCTGTGGCCTTGGATGCAATTTTGTTTGGTCGCAAATTGCAATATGTAATTGCCTACTGTCTGTTTATCAATATCATCATGAAAACTGATGTCCATGAGACTATTTTTGCCTCTTAGAGGCTCCAACTTGCACAAAGGCTGATTGTCTTCGAGTTGTGTTCCAACATGACAGGGACCCCAAGCATGCAGCGAAGCATTTTAAAGCATTATTTTAGCAGAAACTTGTTAAGAAGCTAGAAAAGGCACCTCAGATCCCAGATTTAATCCCCATTTACCACATGAGAGGTGATCTGAAGCGACAGCGCCCTCTAGACTCACCATCAAAACTCCATCAGCTCCAGGACACGCTCCAGCAAACTTGGAATGGTTTGGGCGGTGAAATGAGTGCTAAATTGGTCAACAGTATGCCAAGGAGGTTGATGACTGCCCTGGCAGTCAAAGAAGTTTCCCCCCCCCCCAAATTTTAAACACTCCTTCAAAAACCCATCTTCTGAAGAGTACAAATAATTTTTGGGCCATGAAAATTGCAAATGGTTGCCTAGAACCTCAGAGACTGACGGAACATTTGAGATTTAGGGTTCAGGTGATGGAGACATTGCCTACCATCTGATATAAATGGTAACTGAAATTTCAAACCAACATCGATTTCTTTAATTTCATTTTTTCAAAGTGTACAAATAATTTTTGGGGACACTGTAGATGATGCTGTTTTCGGCAAGGTACGACAGTTGTTAGTACCTCAGGCGCTGCGAGAAACCTTGCTGGATTTGACGCATGACCGATGGGGACACCAAGGAGTAGACAGGACAGTGAACTTACTTCGAGAGAGATGTTATTGGCCAGGAATGATGAGGGAGGTAAGACTGTACATCAAGAATTGTTATAGGTGTACGATGTCAAAGGTACCTACTCCGGCTATATGTCCTCCCCAACGACATCTACTTGCATTTAGGCCTCAGGAGATAGTAGCTGTGGACTTTCTGGAGCTGGACAGAGGCAGAGGAGGATTTGAAGACGTGTTAGTTCTTACAGATGTCTTCAGCAAGTATTGCCAAGCAGTGCCCTGCAAGGACCAGACGGCGTTAACGGTTGCCAAGGTTTTGCGTGATTCGTGGTTCACGCATTATGGCATACCAAGAAGAATTCATTCTGACCAAGGAAGGTCATTTGAGAACGCAATTATTATGGAACTGTGCAAGTTGTATGGAATGAAGAAATCACGCACTACAGCATATCACCCTGTGGGTAATGGTCAACGTGAACGATTCAACAAGACGCTGTGTGGATTGGTTCGATCTTTAGAACCAGGGGAACGACGTAGATGGCCAGAGCTTTTGCAACATGTTGTCTACATCTACAACACCACCCCTCATAAGGTAACCAAGGTTTCACCCTACTTCTTGATGTTTGCGAGAAAGCCGAACTTACCTATCGACCAACTTTTGAGTCATGTGTCTAACGATTGGGAACAGGACTATGTTCATACACAAGCAAAGTTGATTGACAGAGCCTACCAGATTGTCTCAAAGAGGCTGAATGATGCAGTAGATACGGCAGCTCGAGCACAAGGTAATCACACGAGTCCTACATTGGAAGTTGGTGATAGAGTGCTTTCGAAGAGAAATGCTTTCACGAAGAGACATAAACTATGAGATGCCTCATGTTATTGAAGAGAAGAACGATGAGAATGATCTCTTCAAGATCCGACCTGCGATGGGAGGAGTACCCAAGTGGGTGAATCGTCGGCAGTTAATTCTGGATCCTCGTGCTGAAGAAAATGTACTAGAAGAAGTATTACCAGACGATGGTCGAGACGAAGTCGATGACGATCACGAGGACGATCACGATGGTCAGAGTAGTGACGATGACGATAGTAATAATGACGATGATGACAGTAATGATGCTGACGACGATCATAACGACTATCGGTGGATATTCCGTGATCAAGCTGAAAGGAGAGAGATACCGGTGGTCGTTGATCAGAAAGTACCTGGTCCGAGACGATCAAGTAGGACATCAAAAGGGATCCACAGTTATCCTCATCATCTTCCCAAATCATCAATAAAATAGTATTTTGATTATAATTGTAGCCTGTTCCAGTGAAAAAAGCGGGGAACAACAATTGATTCCTTACATTTATTTCATATTTTGGTATTTTCTGTAGAAACGATAAGTTCTTTACAGGTTTTTTGCCATATTTGGAAAATATATGTATTTAAATCATTATTCACTTTTTGCAAATTAAGTGAAACAAATTTCAGGTCTTGAAATGATAAATACCATTTTTTTTTTACAGCAAACACTCGTTAAGAAGAATGTTGCAGTTTTAAGGGATACTGTACTTTCCTTATTGCAGTCTGTTGAATTTTTGATAAATGATGTCATTTTGTATAATGATGTATATTTGGATAACAGGTTTGCATGCTTACAGGTATGAATATAAGGATTCGTGCTCAGTTCAGAATGCAGAGATTTAGCATTAAGAATGTACCTTCTTCGAGGTAGTTTAAGTAATTATGTATACAATGTGTTATTCGTGAAAACTGTTCATAAACTGATATGATTCATGTAATTTCATTTACTTTTGAGGACAAAAGATAAAAACAAGCGGGGAAGATGTGGGAAAATGGATTTTCCGTAATTTTATGCAAATGAGTTTTGTAAATTTGCATAGAGGTATCTTAAAAAGAACCGCGCAAGGAAAGTAGTTCTCGATTTAATTCCTTATTTGTTGGTATATATTATATTGAGAAATAATTAATTTTTGACATTTACAGTCTTAAAACAGATAAAGCGTTTTGTGAACAAATTAAGTGTATTTCTTTTGCAATGTCAAAAACTTTATAGATAGAGGAGTAATATTTTAGGTCAGCGTTCTTATGAACGGTGCAGCTGTATACGCACGCAGTTGTACTGCCTGATCTAGCGATGCCTTTAGTAGCAGACACACTACGTTATGTCATGGCATGGTGACGTTTGGAGCGTTGTGTCGTCTGTGCTTTGGGCCTCGCCCTAGATGTAAGTTGCTTTCCTTTATTTCAGGATTTAGATAATGATATTTATTGCAAAGACTATAAGATTTAATTTAATGTCTATAAAATGTTTACAGGTTATTGAAAAAAGGAATGTTAAGACTATTTCTGAGAAGAAGAATTACGCTTTGCACTTGAATAACATAATGAAAACTCAGACAAAATGTATGTTAAAATAGTGGCAGGTCTACATTTTGTATTTACTCAATTATGAAATGATTATGAGATTGAATACATTTTCAAGGAAGATCGTTTTATTACTTGAAAGTAAAGATTATGTAATCAGTGTATGCATTATAGTGTGTGAAATTTGGAGCCATGTTTAATTGGTTATAATGACTTTGGCGTTGGGGGTGCAAAATGTAAACATTGAGATAAAGATGGCGGCGCCCAGAGAACTTTAGTATTGGTGATAGTATTTTATTGAAATGATACTATTGCATGAACTTTTAATGATTTATTATAGGAAATATTTATAGTGAGGTGCACTGTCGGGTAGGACTGTCTTCAGCCAGGGTGGTGTCATCAGGTTTTGTACCTGGTCCTTTTGCGGTCAAGGTTTGATCCAGGGAGCTAGTTAGAGAGGTGACAGGTCTTGTCTACTTCTGTTGCTAAGGAGGGTACAGTTGCTGTTTGTTGCTGTTGGCTGTTGCTACGTATTCCTTGGGTACGAATTACCTTTAATGATTATATCAGTTAATTAACAGAGTGTTCTTTAATAAGATGTTTCATACAAGTAATCAAGAATTCGATAGATGCTTTTGTGAAGTGAAATGTAGTATATTACGAGAAAGATTTGAGGTTAATATGATTATTCTAATTATTGTTATAAACATCCTTTGAATAATGTCAGTTTATATTATGTTCACTTATATTTCTTGTTTACTAGAAAGATTTTGGATAAACCTTTTTGGCAATGAGAACACAAATTCTTCAACTCAGTATTACTCGGCTAAAGGAATACATTTTGTTAGCCTCGTTGATACTATGATAATTAACAAGTTGCTGTTAATTGTTAGTTATTGATTATATTTCTGCAAGTACAAAGTGACTGCTCATACATGTTACTATAGAATAATTATGTACATGTATGAGGAGTCACTTTGTACTTGCAGAAATAACTTCTCTAATAACTTCTCTAACTAGCTCCCTGGATCAAACCTTGACCGCAAAAGGACCAGGTACCTGCTGACACCACCCTGGCTAAAGACAGTCCTACCCGACAGTGCGCCTCACTATCAATGTTTCCTATAATAAATCATTAAAAGTTCATGCAATAGTATCATTTCAATAAAATACTATCACCAATACTAAAGTTCTCTGGGCGCCGCCATCTTTATCTCAATGTTTACATCTTGCGCCCCCAACGCCAAAGTCATTATAACCAATTAAACATGGCGCCAAATTTCACACACTATAATGCATACACTGATTACATAATCTTTACTTTCAAGTAATAAAACGATCTTCAATCTCATAATCATTTCATAATTGAGTAAATACAAAATGTAGACCTACCACTATTTTAACATACATTTTGTCTGAGTTTTCATTCTGTTATTCAAGTGCAAAGCGTAATTCTTCTTCTAAGAAATCATCTTAACATTCCTTTTCTCAATAACCTGTAAACATTTTATAGACATTGAATCAAATCTTATAATCTTTGATATCAATACCATTATCTAAATCCTGAAATAAAGGAAAGCAACTTACATTATATCAAGTAAAACTATGTTGAAACCAACACTAGGGCGAGGCCCAAAACACGGACGACACAACGCTCCAAACGTCACCATGCCATGACATAACGTAGTGTGTCTGCTACTAAAGGCATCGCTAGATCAGGCAGTACAACTGCGTGCGTTTACAGTTGCACCGTTCACAAGAACGCTGACCTAAAAAATTACTCCTTTATCTATAAAGTCTTTGACATTGCGAAAGAAATACACTTAATTTGTTCACAAAACGCTTTATCTGTTTAAAGACTGTAAATGTCAAAAATGAATTATTTCTCAATATAATATATACCAACAAAATAATCGAGAACTGCTTTCCTTGCGCGGTTCTTTTTACGATACCTCTATGCAAATTTACAAAACTCATTTGCATAAAATTACGGAAAATCCATTTTCCCACATTAAATCTATATTTCTGGGGACAGGCTTAGGTCTCTTGTCTAGGGGAGGGGTTGAAGTAATAAACGAGAAAATTTAGAATGTTTTATTCCATCTTTATGCTGAGAACAAAAGAAATGAAAAACCACCTTTAACCCTTAAATATCATAATTTTCCCCTTCAATTTTGTTTAGCCTTGATGACAAGGCTGCAAATAGTCATTATTGATAATATTTTATTTAGATTTATGTTTGGTTGAGATGTTACAATACAATTTAGGAAAGAGAGAAATTTCCATTGTGTAAAAATGAATAAAATGAATGTTGAACCCCAATCAAAATAAATTTTGACCCCTCCCCTAGACAAAAGAGTCGAGACTGTAACCATAAATCTGGATTTAAATTAAAGAACACTCCACCTCACACGTGTTTCCTTGGGGTAGGACTGAGGGGGCCTTGGTGGGTCGCGTGAACAAAAAATGGCCCCAAAAATAAGAAAAAATGACAAAAATGGCCATCTTCGGGGGGTGACAAACTTTTTTGAAGAAAAATCCCCGGGAAGGGTTGAGGGAGCGTCCAAGATATACCCAGGATGCCAGAAAGTGAAAGCGGTGACAAACACATTCAAGAAATTAATAACGGAGCAACATAATGTCGCTTGAGCCAGAAAAAAATATTCCACCTTTATGACGAACAGTGTACTACAGGAATAGAGTGTGGTAATATAGAGTCGTGGGGTAATTAAAATGGGTACCTGTCGTATTCCTGTGGTACCTAAATTACAACACAAAATACAACAGGAATATCTTATACCTCAAGAAATGTGGAGTAATATATCATGGAGTCGTGTGGAAATGAAAATGGGTGTCTGTGGTATTCCCGTACAGTCTGTGTTAAAAAAAAAAAAAAAATAGTACAGACCGGAAAAAACAAATTTAGGCATCAAATCATCTCAAATGATGTGTGAATGTGGTACCAACTTAAAGCCAAAAGATTCTGATCGGACATGATAGCGCAATCGGTTAGAGCGCCCGTAAAAAGGTAGCCTTTCTTGCTTTCATGAACGGTAGGTCGTGAGTTCGAAACCCGGCCGAGTCATACCAAAGACTTATAAAAATGGTACCTAAAAGTTGCCTTTTAATAAGGAGCTTGGGGGTAATAATAACATCATGCAGGGCCCGCTGGGAGAACAGTTGTCAGAACTGAAGTGGCTACCCTGGGTAAATAAAACGATATTATTATTATCATTATTATTATCTCACTGATGCATTTTGTTTTGTATAATTTGCTTTTGTAAAACAAAAGTTATCATAAATTTTGTGCGGCGATGAGCTGATCGAAATAAAATAGCACACATCTTTTATCTCGGTGCGCTGAATTCATGGCTATTATGTGCGAAACCCTTAGAGAAGCATGCACAATAGGACCATTTTTTCTTGATTATAGAAAACTTGTCATATCTCAAGATCTACAGCACCAAATGGGATGAAATAAATTGCAAAAGAAAGCCTGATTTTCCTAGTTTATTGAATTATCAAACACTTTAAGAATGTGATTAATTATCATACATAAAAAAAAATGTTTTCCAACTGTACCATTTTATTTGACACAGACTGTAGTCCTTACCTATATTACCACATAAAATACCACAGAAAGATCTTATACCACAGGAAATGTGTGGTAATATACCATATCGTCATGGGTTAATCAACAACAATACCAGAGCAGATCGATTACCACACGTCAGTATCGCACATGAGTACCACACATCACCATACAGTACCTACCACATACTGATACCACATGAATATACCGCAATATGTGTAGGTGTGTGTGTGTATGTGGATGTGGGTGGGTGGGCGTGTGTGACGGTGTGAGTGTGAGAGAGAAGGGGGAAAGAGACACAGATTTGAAAAATATGTTGCGCTCCTATGTGTGTGTGTGTGTGTGTGTGTGTGTGTGTGTGTGTGTGTGTCTGTCTGTCTGTGTGTGGGTGAGAGAGAGGACAGTGTCAAAGATTTGAAAATTATGTGTTGATGTGTGCGTGTTTAAAGATTTTGTATGTGCGTATATGTGTCGGTTCGGTGTAAAAATGGCAGAGGTAAAAATGGCAGAGGCAAAAATGGCAGAGGTAAAAATGGCAGAGGCAAAAATGGTAGAGGTAAAAAATTCGGCAGAGGTCAAATGGCCGCCGAGGTTAACAAACTGTGCAGGAGGCGTAAATGGTATCAGCATCAGAGGTAAATAAGTGTGTCGTCACGGTAAAACAATCGGCAGAAGGTAAACAATGGCAGAGGTTAAAAAAACCTTTGTGACTAGTTAGGCTAACACACACTCGTCAGTAGTGTACACTTACTTGGCGCTGAGTTGTAAATCATGCAGAGTGTCAAAATTCGCGCAGATGGCACACAAATGGCAGGGCATGCAAGTTAGAATGGCCAGAGGTAAAATGGCTGGAGGGTAAAAATGGCATAAGGTAGAACGGAGCAGAGGTAAAAATGGCGAAGGTAAAAATGCGCCAGTAGGTAATAATATGGAGCAGAGGTAAAATGGACAGAGGTAAAATGGCGGAGGTAAATAGGCCAAGATGTAAAAACTGGAGAGGTAAAATGCGCACGAGGTTAAATGTCGACGTCTTAACCCCAAATTAAAATTCTAAGCAATCCCATGAAAAAATGGCCAATTCCTTTTGGTGTATCTTCACTTCTGCCGGAAACGCCTTCACGACAGATAGGAAATAAAAAAAAATTGACGCTTTCCGTCTCCGTATTGTGGGGTACGGAGCCTGCGTCGGAGATGTCTCCAAGACTTGCATTCACAAAAAAAAATGTAAACAAAGAACTTTCAAGAACACTGTATCAAAGTAGTTGTGTCTCTGACTGCCATTTTTTTCTCCTTTTTTCATTTATTATATTCATATCTCTCATGATTATCGTTTATACAATATTCAATGAACAAAAAATCAAGCAGATATGTAAGAATAAAATGAAAGGTATACCAATGGCCATATGGAAAACAGTAGAAATTACATAAGAGATACACATGATGGATCCCTTAACATGAAGACCGAGCTTGTATAGGCTGGTAGGTCCCCAATGGTATGTTACGTGTAATGAATAGAGACGGATATGAATATTAATCATGACCAATCAAAGTAAGAAAGGAAAATAAAAAAGTAAAGAAGAAAAGAAAAAAAATCGCAGTTTGTTATAAGTCTTATCTTTAGCTGAACGTATATAAATTGTACAAGGTAACAAATGCTCAGCTGGTAAAGAGAAAAATTTCTATATATAAAAGTATTTTCGTAGCGAACATACATGCAAAACATATATAAATGTGTTTTCTGCGAAAGTGAGATACCAAAAGGGGTAAAATAGTTAAACGAAGAAAAGCTAGTTATAAGGATTATAAAAAATATCATTGTTGGAGGTGTTAATTAACTTTTTAAATTGAGCTTGCCTTCCATTTGGACTAGCTGATTATGAGCTATTTGCAAATATCAAAGTATTGCGAATTGTTATAGTCATTACTGCACGTGTTACTCATCAAAATTCGTATGGTAATTTTTATTCTATTTTCTCTCATGAGGTAAAAATAATAAGAATCCTACTGATTAGTTAAGACATGTTGTTGTTTATGTCCGTTAACCAAGAAACTTGCAAACACTCTATTTTAGGAGATGGCACACTTTTCCTATCACTGGACGTCGTATTTATTTTATAATTTGATTATGACATGTAACCAGTTAAAAGGTAAACAATGTAAATAAACAATCGTTCACTTTGGTATAGCAATAATCTCATAGCGAATAGTATGCCTACAACCAGTGGAAGTCAGCTCAATTCTAAAGATAAGGACCGCGCGCGAGACCAGTTCCATGTAATTTAATTGAAACCCCTTCTGCAGTTTCTTTATTTAATGTCTTCGCGCGGGTCGACTGGGAACTGTTCCACCTTTTTTCTAAAGGGAATCTTAGCCAAAGTATAAACATGGGCATATTGCTCTATGACAATGATTGCGAAAGACATCGCATTTTACTTCTGGCATGTTAGTGCGTCCTGCCCATTTTTACCTCCTGCCCATTTTACCTCTGCCACTTTTGCCTCTGCCATTTTGCTCATGGCCATTTTACGCTCTGCCGCATTTTTTACCCTCTGGCATATATTTTTGCACCTCTGCGATTTGTTTACCACCCTTCTGCCATTGTTTTTAACGATGACGTCTGCATTTTTGCCTCGTGGCGCATTTTATACCCGGGGGCATGCTGCAATATTTTTGCCTCCTGCCATTTTGTGTACCTCTCTGACTTGTATTTCGTTGACATGCCTCTGTCCATTTTTGGCCGGTCTGCCATTATTCTACCGAGTGTCTGCCATTTTGCCTCTGCATTTTTATAACCGATCTCTGCCATTCTTTGCTTTCTTCTGTACGATAGCGACACGTGTATCCATTTATGGCCTCATAGGCCCATATTAATTTGTACCTCTGGCCATTTTTTACCTATCCTCCACACTTTTTTGCCTCTGCCATTTTTACGCTCTGCCCCATTCTTTTGCCCTGCCAATTTTTTACCTCTGACCATTTGGTACCTCTACCATTGTTTGGCATTTCATCTTGCCTGAGTTTTTTTACCCATTGTAAATGAATCTCTGGCCATTTTTTGTCCACTGTGCAACCGTCGATTATCACGCGGGTGTTTTGGTTGACGTGTGTGGTGAATCGTGTGTGTTGTGAGTGTGTGTGTGTGATTATGAATGTGAGGATACATGTGTGTGTGTGTGTGTGTGTGTGTGTGTGGGTGAAAGGTAGTCATACCACAGGAAATATGTGATAATTTACCAAAGTCATGTGGTATACCACAGGAATACCACACACTTGTTATCACAGGATCAAAATACCACTCACTATTATATAATTTATGTATGTGCATGAGTGTGACAGTAGTTCTTTAACAATATTTTGGTCTAGTTTCCCTTGTGGTCTAAGGATTCTCTTTTAGGCCTACTAGCTCAACAGGAAGAGACATTAGACGAAATGGGAATTAATTAGACCTAATGGTAATTTGACCAACTGATTGTAGACAAACAACCAAGAGGGATTAGACCAAATGGGCATTAGTCAAAGTGGATTTATACCAAGTGTTAATTTCCAGCTGAAGTGTAGAAGTCGAGTGGTATTCCTGTGGTTTTTTTCATGTGGTATTATGGTAATTAGCTCATTTGCATAACATGATTTGGTTCGCACAAATCAGTATTTTGTGAAGTATACCTTAATAAACGGTAATTCACTGCATATTGATGTATTTTCTTTTAGGGAAATGTATTTCCTAAACACAAAGTAACATCAAGAGCGATATTTATGAAATTTGCAATATCATCAAGAAATATAAAAATAACTTAACTGTGACCCCAGACATTTTTTTGCAAAATATTGGTATATATATCAGCGTGTGGTATACTTTAGTATGTGCGGTGTTCCTGTGGTAACGGGGTGTGGTAATCCTGTGGCAACGGCGTGTGGTATCCTGTGGTAACGATGTGTGGTAATCCTGCGGTAACTTTGTGTGGTAATGGGTGTGTGGTAATAATTTTTTTTTTTACCACACGAATTTGTGTGGTAATGTCCCAATTTTACCACAGGATTCGTGTGGTAATTCATGTAGTAATTTCCCAATTTTACCACAGGATTCGTGTGGTAATTCGTGTGGTAAATGTCCAACTTTTACCACAGGATTCATGTGGTAAATGTCCCAATTTTACCACAGGATACGTGTGGTAATTCATGTGGTAAATGTTCCCACTTTACCACAGGATTCATGTGGTAAATGTCACGATTTTACCACAGGATTCGTGTGGTAATCCATGTGGTAATGTCCCAATTTTACCACAGGATTCGTGTGGTAATTCACGTGGTAAATGTCCCAATTTTACAACAGGATTCGTGTGGTAAAAATGTCCTAATTTTACCACAGGATTCGTGTGGTAAATTTTCCTGTGGTAATTACCACAAGATTACCACAGGACATTTTTGTAAAGGATAGTCTATACTGCACAGTAATACGCTTTGCTTTTTTGTCATTAATGAAATACAAAACACATTCTTAAAAGCACCAATTAAAATGCAATTTTGGGGCGCTCCCCTTATTCATCCGAATACATTTCTCTTTATGTCTCTGTGGTCTCAATTGCCCCCTTTTCAGAAAAAATGCCCGTTTTCCATGGTGACCCCCACTTTTATATTTTTTCTACCTCCTCTGGCATAACAACATGGCTATAAGATGCCCTTCTTCCAGGTAATTAAATGGCAAAGTTTGCACTCGCAACGTCTGATGTAATTCTAATGGGGCAATAATCGTATTCATGGTGGCAATTTAAAATGCATATTCAAACCACTAAAGGTTTGTTTAAAATATTCAGATTTTTTTTTTTCTTTTTTGTTGCTAATTTACTTTATTATTTTGTTTTTATAGGGGTAAAAATAGAATTGTTTAAATTCCCCGTTTTAGGACAGTATAGGCCTATATATCGGGGAGTTTTTAAAACTCGCGATTCCCGCTCGTTTGCTCGCTCCGCTCGCAAGATTTTTTTAAAAGTTCCCCCCCCCCTCTGGAAAATCCTGGATCCACGCATGCTATACATTCGTGATTTTAAGCCCCTTCAGCCACCCCCACACGAATAACGAACGGATACAATTGCGA
>CALNVZ010002068.1:97958-126346 GCA_940671915.1 Paracentrotus lividus | reverse complement strand
AGTGAACAGTCTTGAAAAGGATAACTTTGTACAAGCTAACGATTTAATTTCGTCATTCGGTGTGATTGGATTAGCAAATAATTTGTTTTGCGACTTATAACGTGCTGAACTATGACAATTGAACTCATGATGGTAGTATACTACAAATGATCCGAGCACTATTAACAAAGTTTTCAACGTGGTGTTGACAAAAACAACCTTGCGCCTATGAGCACTGATTTATTGCCGTGCACGAACTCTTCGCAAACGTAATGACAATCCTCTTCGCAGTCATGTAGAATATGTCGATTTTTAATTCTCGGCACATAACGAATGTATTATACAAATTATTGCTGAAACAATTAATTTGTGTGAGCAAAATTGGATGACAAATTTAGCTCCTGTAGAGACAGATATTGTGCGGTAGACATCCCCCGCACATACATCAGCAGCTCTTTCGAATCACTCGCGGTCGCTTCGTGATTTAGCTGCGTAGCAGAACAAGTGCCATTGACGTAGATCGAAAAGGAAAACTTTTATACTAAAAAATAAATTTGAAATTTGTATTTCATCCAAGGAATTTCGAGGGTTTCTGTATTAAAACTTCAAAAATATTCTATCTGGTATTGTTTGTTTATTACAGGGTGTTTCTGCTGTTACTTGACAACATATTAAGCGTCAAAATGCCCAGTAACAAATTGATGATGAATAAAGCAAAATTGTAAAATGAGGAATGAGGAATTAAAATGTTGCTCTCAAAAACAATAACTTTGCAAATAAGTTTTGTCAAATTTAGACCCTTACGATGACATAATTAATAAATTCGTCATGTATATTGCCGGATGCAAAATCTATAATGACAAATCTTGGCATGACCATTTTTATTAATTTGTTAAAATTAACCACATAATGACAATATTTACTATTTGTCAATTGACAAAGTTATCTTTTCGTGAAAAGACGGGACAAACACACAAGATTAAAATAACAAATTGCAACATAAATGTCCGCTTGGGCAGAAAAAATATTCCACCTTTATGTAGAGAAGTGTATATCATTATACTTTATGAGCAAATAGGGAGGGGCCGTTGATAAAGGGGGGCGAAGGCTCAAATGGCTAAATACTGAATATCCCATTTAGCACCCCCTAAAGTCGGGAAATGTCACTGGGTAAGTTTCTTTTTGTATTTCCTATTCTGTTATGCTGCGCTGAAAATGGTTCATAGGCCTATGCTAATACTCTCACGAACAATAACATCTATATACTGCCTACTGATATTGAATACATTACATGAATTATATACAACATGGGTACAAAATTCTTTATTTTTGGCATTCTTAAAGCGGTTTCTCAGTTATCAATCTATACCAAGGCTTATGCAGTATATTAATACATTTACACTATATCTAAGTATTGTACTTGTATAGTTAAATCTATCTATTAATCGCCAGTAAATCACTTCAAGTTGCTTCTAGTCTGAAACCAGTGTGTAAAACAATGAAAATAAAAATAAACAATGAAACTAGATCCATTGGATCATTTCAAAACATTCCAAACTGCAGAATTATAATGATGTAGACATTTTTCTTAAGCACTGCCATTTAGATATAAACCATAATCTGTGATACACAGACATATGTTAGTATATAATTTGGCTAAAGAATATGCCATGAAAATGATTATGAAAAAAGTATTAAACAATTCATATAGTTATATTGATTTAAAAAATATCAGAATAGAAAAAATTACTTTATCATGATAACTAATTCATGAGTATAACAGGATTTATCAATTTCAAAAGCACGTGGGATCATTCGCGAGCGAAATAAAATATATTCGATAAACTTAACACAATTTTTTAATGAAAACGCTGGTATAAATTGATAAAACATGTATTATTTGCGGGCCAAAAAATCGATATGAGATGCCAAAACTTTACTGAAGCTTTGGGAAAGTAGATGTATAATGTTTATTTCAAAAGTGTTAATAAAACTTTAGAAACTTAATGTCAAACAAAACAAAGCAAACATTAAAAAAGAATCTGACATTACTTTAGATTAAATGTCCTAAAAGCGACCCAATTTAAATATCTTCTCCCCGACACGACATAAATAATTCAGATTTATAATGTATGTTTGAAAGCATAATATCATTTCCTCTCTAGACCTGAGTTAAAGAGAGACGACGAGATTCGAGAGTTCGAAATACAAAGGGCGTTGAAGACACCATATAAGTGATTTTTAAGACACCATAAGGGAAGA
Source organism: Paracentrotus lividus (assembly GCA_940671915.1). Classification (NCBI taxonomy): domain Eukaryota; kingdom Metazoa; phylum Echinodermata; class Echinoidea; order Camarodonta; family Echinidae; genus Paracentrotus; species Paracentrotus lividus. The sequence goes on along the minus strand of CALNVZ010002068.1, from coordinate 124,105 downwards.
TCTGCCAGTTCAACCACACCGCTGCCACCGCTTTGTGGACGGGTGAGGAGCGTGCTCCCCTTAATACACATCCATATTAAACCGTCTTTTCACTAATCGCTCCTCTATACCCCCTTACACCGGGTCTCCATCGCGAGGCCTGCGTTCATGCCCGGCGAAAATTTTGAGCATGCTCAGTCAGATGCCTCCCAAAATTATTCGCCGTGCTATTGAACCGAAGGCAAAATCAGCAAAGACGGGTCATCACCGACCCACCTTGTATTATCTCCGGGGCTATCCTCCGTGTCCCGTCGTTCGTATCAACTTGTTTCGCGTTGTCGCGACTCTCAATCCGGTGATTCACACCGACTGAATAAGAAACTTGTCAATTGTACGAATATAAATTGTCATTATATTGTGGTTTTAATATTTAACAAATATTAATAATTTTGCCAATGCCAAGATTATCGATTATAGATTGTATTACAATAGCACCATACAAATGCACGGAATTTTAATCTTTTTTGTTCTGAAAAGTGGTCTAATTTGACAAACTTTTTTCAAAGTTTGTCATTTGCAACATTTTTATTCCTCATTTCTCATTTCAATTTGGTTTTTTCTTCATTCATCTTTGTACTTGCATTTCTGTACTAGTATATATTTGTCATTTTGTAACCATCAGATAAACCACACTCTCTCTGTAATAACAAACCATTACAGATAGTTAATATTTTGTCAGTTTTAATAGAACTCGAAATTCCTGAGAAACAAATTCAAAATACATAATCCAGTCAACACTTGCCAGCCAAGTTATAACATTTATAAAATAATTTACTAAAATTCAATGCAAATTTCAAAATACTCTGATTAAGGATGTAATCTCCTTTGCAGTTTGATTGATAATTCTTCTTCCATCAACAGTATGGGAGTGTCAACGTCATGTACGCGAAGAGATTAGCTAAAACTCCTGTAAGACCAACAACATCTTATCCTGACAAAAAAATCTTCTCGTTCCCTAGTACATAACCATTGCAACAAATTCAGTTACTAAACCTAGCCCTACATCAAATATTCTACTACTATAAATATCAATATCTCTGCATTAAGGACATAGAGAGTTTGGCTTATCTCCTTAGCAGCCTGATTGCGACTCGTGCCCACAGTATGATTTTCAAGCAGACCGCAAAGGAGATTAAACTTAAAAATCCTATTTATCCTTAGCAACAAACAATTCATTATCCCAACAACAAAATTCTTTTATTTTATAATAACTATCGGTGTAAACAATTGCCAACAATTCAGTATAGCAAGATTAGGGCCTACATTAAATTCCTAGCAATTGTCAAATACTTTGCATTAAGTATAGATAGAGAGTTTTTAGCTGAACTTCTCCTTCGCTCTAGTTGCATGATTTAAGACTCTGCATGCTCATACATACAAGTAGTTAAGTTCTCGTAAGGAGATTAGCTAAGAACTCCTCGAATTATATTCTTAAGTAGAACAAGCAATCTTCGTCCTGTAACATACAAATTCTTTTCATTTACCACTACTTGTATAACAATTTCCGAACAAATTTCAGTTAGAACAATTAGGGCCTTCATCAAGTCTCACTTCAATTTGTCCAAAATATGCATTAACCTGGGCGCATTTACAGGGGTTGCCGTTCGCAAATGCGAAAGGGTTACTTTTTATGCATTTGTGCGTCCTGCGTAATCAGTCGGCCTTTTTTTACGTGAAACACCAGAAAATATGCAACGTTGTCCTATTGCCGCCCCCTTAGCTTTTTCGAGTCGATGATAAAATAATATGTAGGTATATAGATTTACAGGAAAATTCATAAGCAATAACGCTCCACTCCAAAACGGGTTTTACTCCACCCCCCCTCCACCCAAAATAAAAAATAAAAAATCGATGTCATATGTCCCCTGTGCGATTAAACTTTTGACATCAAATGCAGCTACCACAAATCCATGCAACAATTGAAAGAATTCCGAGGTTGCTGACAAAACTCAAGATTTTCATGACTGATGGCTCATAGATTCAAGAGTTGAAAAAATGTAACAGGCTAGTACATGCCACGCATTGCCACTTTATCCTGGACTTGCAGACTCTATGCTCCTCCGAACCAAGCTTCATAGGATTCTCGTTTATGATCGCCGGTATACACGTATGACATGGGCTTCGTACAACCTGTCAATGAAAAACAAATTAAACAAGGGTTTCTTATTAATGCATGTGGCTTAGCTTCTTCTCAACAAGAATATACGTTGTTTTTTTTAAAAAACTTGGCCCTTCGTCATTATGGTGACACATTGGTGATTGGCGGGCGGAGTTTTATCAAAAACATAAGGATTTCTTGGATTATGTGCGTATATCAGACTGATGCATGTAAATAACCTGGATTAGCAGCGTGTTTCTTTGCAAACGCGCGACATGCAGTCATGACGACTTAAATCTACAACGACAAATATTTTCACCTTACTTGGATTGAAACATTTCTCTTTCAATAATATTCATATATTAAAATAGTGTTAACAATATTTTGGCAATAAATTCACTCTGAATGAAATGTTTCACAAGTAAAATTATAGAACTACAATCAAATTCATTTAATTAATCATTTAATTCTATTTTTTAGATATAAAGTTACCTTTTTTCAATTTCTACTCAAGTCCTTAGCACTACGCAGCTAAATCACGGCGAACTGAGCGAGTGATCGTAGACGCTTGATTTATGTGCGGGGTTCCAAACTTCTCAGGGTAAAATTGTCAGCATTTTTGCGTCAACAAATGATTTTGGTTTTCAAGCAATAATTTGATATTTATAGATTCGATTATGGGCCGAACTTTAAAAATCGTCATTTCTATCATATTGACTGCGAATGCAGGGATTTCTGATCATATTAGCTCGGTTGTCGAAGGTCGTCACGCAAATAATCACGCACTGCCTGCAAGCTTGTTTTTGTCAACACCAGGTTTGAAACTTTCTGATATAGTGGCTCGATCAATATTTTATTAATGTTATACTACCATGGTGAGTTTGTCATTTTCACAGTTTATTTATCGCAAACAAATTTTATTTCTACCCCGATTGAAACGACAAAATTCTTGGCCTTTGATACAAGATTCTTTTCAGTGCGCGAAGAAAACAATTTTTGTTTTTTTCTTGTTTCAGAGAGCGTTTGAGGGGCCGGGCGGGCAAGCGCAGGTTAATTCAACTACGGGACAAAAGGAAAGCAAGTGGACTATTATATGCGACGGGTCAGTTACCTTGCAAAGCAGATTGTTTTGTAATGGAAAGGTACCTGGCTGGCATTTAGACCTGGTATTAGACACCTTGAAACTAGAACAATACACGTATCCCGTGGGTTAGAACGATACCGACCGGTGAAAATTTAGAAAAATGGATGTTGGCCGGTTGCCGTCTATTGCGTGTTGAAAAATTTGTCTGTTTTCGTATTTTGAACGGCTCAGAATACAACATCCTGTTTCAATTTTACTCGGGTAATGTGACACTCCTTAACAAGACCCTCAGTCTTACGACCACTGAATACGACCCTCTGCGGTGCTTGATTAGCAAAATCGGTTGTTTCTGCTCTTTAGTAATTCAGTGATTTTAGTTTCGGCAGCTTTGTGATTGAAATCTTGATCCTAAATGTTTGTTGTATGTGCTTGAACTAGTATAGGCAACTCATGGATGTTCCGCCAAGGTTTTTTGTTTGTTTTTTGTTTGTTTGTTTGTGGTTTTTTTTGTGGTAGTTAAGTGATTGCTAAATTATAACAAGATCAATGTTATAGAGCTAGTGAAATTCGGTCATGACTCTCGGAGTACTAGTTTCAGACCAGAGTTGCTTTACATATTCAATGTCTGCAGTACTTTTTAAGCGAACGCGTTGTTACTGACAACTGGAGCTTGCTCCGAAGGCTTGCATGTCCGATTTATAATTCTGCGCAACAAAGTAAGTATATTGCAAAGCATGATTACATGTATTGTAGTTTATCATGCTATTATATTATATAGTAGATTGCCTCAATTGGATTCCCTTCTTACTCTTGTGGATGCTACACAAATATTGTCGCCAGGAAAGGATGCATTTAGGAGTCTCCGATGTACGTTTATAAACTGGTTTATTTATGTCTGCTTTCATTTTGTACCTTCAATAAGGTGTTGGGTACTAATTACTCAAGTGTCTGTATTTATGTCCATTCACATATTGATTTACTGAATAACGTTGATAGATTCTCATCCCAATTGTCAAATTATTCACTTGTATTAGTACCATAATTGTGCCCTAGTCTGATGTTCATGCACAACCATTCATCTGAATACATTAGGTGAACATACAAATATTCTCCCCTTTCTAACTGATAACTAAAGATGATTTGATTTAGGTATAACACATGCAAATCTAGTTTGATTATATGAACATGCCAGTTGTATCTTATTCATAAGCCTAAGTGTTTAACAAATAGATAATTCAACACAAAAACATTTGTTTCATTTGAAACATTTTATTATCTTTCAATTATACACATCAATCATATTCATAAGATATTGACTAGTGTCGTTTTAATCAATTTTGCTGCCAATATAGTGTCTACAATACCTCCTAATGTCAAAAAGGATATTAATCTTATGCATAGGCGCTTACTTACATGTATATGAACATATGTAAAATAGTGTAGTAGTTTTACACATCTCACTACGTTAATATATTGAATTTTAATCATAACTAAAAAAATTCTGTACTCTATATAGATGTGTCGAGTATTCACACGCTTTGGAGTTCGGTTGCCCATAAGACTATGCGAGATGAAATATACGGTGGATATGATTATTTTTTCGGAGAATCATATCGTTTGAGTAAACGTAAGAGAGACAAATGAGAGCAGAGAGATCTAAGAGCGAAGAGAGAGTAGAGAAGAGATCAGTAAGTAAGGAAAGAGAAAATAGCTAGTGGAGAGAAAAGATTTCGGGGGAGAAAATCAATAGATGAGAAGAAACGCACATTTTTATTTATCTTTCAAAAATAAGATAGAGAAATGCTTATTTCATAAAAAAAAGAGTTGAAAAGAAGGCTCAGGGATGAGAGAGAGAATATAGTATGGGAGGGGATAGAAATTTTTTTTTGTTTAGCGTGCTCGTTTGTATTTTGATTTAGTTCGATGTGTGTGTGTTGTGTGCAAGCTGACGTAATCTTTGTGTTGCTCTGGGTTGTGTCTCCGTAATATATGTTGTGTGTGATGCTGACACTTATAAACTTTGCTGTTGGTGTTGCGTCTTCTGCGTTTGTATTTTAGCAATTATGCTAGAATAATGATATAGATGTGTGGTGTGTCTCATGTGAGTGTGTTGTGGTGTGTGTGTGTGTGACGTGAGTGTGTCGTGGGTATCATGTGAGGATTTGATGGTATGGTTGGTTGGGTTGGTTGGTTGATGCCCGCTTTCAAATCTCTGATTATTGTGGCGCCAGCTGTGTAAAGTTTTAGCGTGGGCGTTCCGAAAGTTTAGCACGAGCGAATTCCTTGGTTACAAGTGTGATTAGATATGCTTTTATTAGTATTTACAAACAAGAAAGGGATAAACGTTTTTAAAAAGAAAGAAAATACAGGGAAAGAAGAATCAGAACGCAATTATTAAAATGCATTAATAGCGAAAGGTGGTTTTGAATCGCAACATTTATGGGATAATTGCTCGAAAATAAACCAATTTTTTATAAATTGCAATGCAAGCCAAGGCGCTTAAGAATCGAAAACAAAGGGATGAATTGCTTTAACAGCTAATATTATTTACTCAAACCTCTAGAGAGTCTGTTTGCTAAATAAAAATCTTCTCTCATTTAGGATTGTGTGGTGTGTTCAGGCTAGAGCGCTCGTATAGATGCGGTACTTTTTAATTTTTATTTTTTTTTTTTACTCAATTCTGAGGGTAGGATTGTGATTGTGGTTGCAAGTTCAGTTCAGTTCAGGGTTCTCAGTGTGCGTTGATTCTTCTCAATCCCAATTAAAGACATTTACGAGTTAATGATAAACTTACGGACTTAACTACATATTTTTACAGCCGTGAAACTTTTTAATAACTGCTATAGGCCTCCCAGTTATGTCCATGTTCAAAAGAAACAAGAAGGGAATACAATCAAAGTTTCAGTGACTATGTTGGTGCTAGATCTCCAAAACTCTACTATTCTACATTAAAAACAGTTTTATAAATTTACGTTATCCCACACCGTGCATTTCATTACATATGTGCAAGACACGTCTTCAGCAAGATCATAGGGCGTGCGAGTGCGCCTGGGGGGGGGAATGTAACAACAGTTTTGAGTAAGGTAGCCTTAGATCTAACACAATCAAATAAATCTTTGAAACACTGTGGCTAGCTTCTCTTGAGCATGCGTTTATAATTACACTTATCGCAAAAATATGTATGGCAGTACTCTAAATATATCGACCCCACTTCGGACTACACCCGTGACTCTCTCTCTCGATATAGGCGGTGAATTTCTAGGCTGTATTTCATTGTTTACACATAGGTAGTTACTTCTCTCGGTTATGCTGTTTGCCGCTCCTCCCTACCTGTTAATTGAAGAATTAACCTCAATATTAAGTATTGCATACTCAAATATTAATAAATGCACCACGCAATTATAACCTGGAAACACAAGATCACTGAACGGCGGTTGTCTTTCAGTGGGACTAGACGTAGATACAGTCAACTGGACTTACGAGAATATGAAAAAAACATGAAACGACAGAATATTTACATGTAGTTATTTTAAGTAATCTATGAGAGTCTTTATTATATAATCTCAATTCATCTAAATAATTAAGAAGAATACAAATTCAGACTTCAAAATCTGTAGTTACCAAAATTTTCTCAGTATTACTTTAATCGTGTAGTTTGTACTTAGTATTTGTATTTTAATGCAGATTGGAAATTCAATTGCCTAATATGAATGCCTTATTCGCTTCTTTATTAAAACATGAACGACAGAGAGATATGGAAGGCGGACTGACATATTTATCGATCAAGCTCTTGGCAATAAATCAAAACTAACATGACAGTTAATATCGAGATTAATAAAATAAATCAAAACTTTAACCAACAACACATAGTGATATGATATTAGGGTTGAAACAGGTCTTTCTGATAAACATTCGTGCATCTAAGCGGCATTCACATTTACGACCAACTACATTTCAGATTTGGGGCTGGTGATGTCCATGCGTTATACATCACTAAAAGTGACTGTGCTCCGTTTACCCTGAAACCTCCTCATCTGGTTTGTGCTAAGAAGTTAATATACACCGGTTGTGATTGAATGTTCGCGCGAGCTTAAATTTGATTCCCTATATTACTGCATAATCTGAGAAGATTTTATTTAGTCGATTGAAAATAATATCAGACAAGAGTATCATGTTGTCATAAGGGTGGCATAATTTGTTTTGTTGATCCAGCTAGTGATCTTATTATGCTTTCCAGGTCTAATAAGAAATATCTTTTGTATTGTCTTGTCCCCTAACGTATCAGACTTTTCTTAGGGATCTCCGCCTCATCTATGTGTCTTATGATCATCCATTCTAGGCACCCCAATTGACCCTAATTCACGAGTAATGAGAAACTACACACAAGTTTGGCAACCACACGCTAGTAACGCCTATTAGTTGCAGCATTTATTTTTCTCATTTAGGGGCAGATCTTGTTGTGTTACCGCGAACGAACTAAGGCCGCACATGAATATCCCAGCCTCATCCAAACGTCGCTTCTACGCTTGAGATTTAGTTGAGTTATTGTCTCTCTTGAATTAAACCTTCAAGATTCCTCCATAGTCTAAAACAGAACTAGTTTTAATGTTCTAGGGGAAGGGTCAATCTATCTTACTATCGATTCGGCGTTGACAAATTGAATTATTCATTTTATTACAACATAGAATTTGTCCATACCTTTCTTCTATTAATGGTATTCGTTTGTTAATCTCAATCTCAATACTTTATTAGATTAAAAATAACATGATAGAGCTTACCGTCTTTTACCCTTGTTCATATTAAGGACTGAAACAATGAATATTTGATAGATGAAACAAAACATATAAGGGTTCAATTTAGATTGTTTTTTCATATTTTCCTTTCGGTTTATATGACCAATAATGGGCTTGGATATACGAAATTTTCCTGCCTTTTTTTTGACGCATTTCAACTTATTTCCTTCAACACTCCTGTGCACCTAGTACAAGAGACTTTAGCCTAGTGGGATCTTGAAAACTAAGCTTAATTTATCATAAAGACAAATAAAGCCTATATAATTATTCTCTCTCTATTATCGAGGGGGCTTAATAGACGGTAGATGGGATCTTTGTCGTTCAGTAACCGTGGTGGGTAACAAAAAGGGGACCAAAATGAAACAAAATGGCCAAAACGGGCGTTCTTGGGTTGACAAACTCTTTTTATTTTCATTTTCCCAGGAATTTTGCTGGAGAGTTCCAAGGTATAGTTTGAGGGCCCAGAAAAGTGATAGAGTAGGGACCAAATCTATTTAAGAAATCTAAGCCGGTGCAAAAAAGGCTACATATGATACATTGCGATAGATTGTGGCTTGCTAGCTCTCAAACAAAAATACATCCAACCTATTTATGACAACAGTGATTAATAAGCACACATATTTTCATATTTTGCATATACTGCACAATTTTGAGAAAATCATGATACACAAAAATCATAATTTTAATTTTTGCTTCTAGTATACTTACACTAATTAATACAATCAATATAGCACTAAAAATAGGGATGACGGACACAATTAATTACCTCAACATGTCAAGTTAGCGTGTCACTCCTAAATATAGTGAGCACAGACATTTTAAAGATTTTTTCTTATAGAAGAACGACTGATATTAAGCCAGCAAGTGCACACAACAATATGTAAAGTCAACTATCTGGGTCTCTCTAATGAAGATGGATATATAAGTTCATGTATGACAGGTGATCTCCCGATACCCAATTTCAAATATGTGTGCCAGTACCAAGTGGTTATTAACGCTCGTTTATAACAAAATTATAGAGTGTTATGGCATTGGTCAAAGCACCCTCTTATGGAATAGTTTAGTTTAGTGTCCTCAGATGTATAATCCCCCCTCCCACTAACACTATGTCACACAATAAACAATAAAATAAAATGAACTAAGATGAGACGCACTAATACTATTTGCGCTTATGATATGTGCCCGGTTTCGATGGTATATCTGGTTTGAATCAATACAAGGAGTCAAGAGTAATTAAAATGCCGCTATTTTGCAAGAATAACAAATGCCCTACATACACATTACTACAACAACACAAATTAATAATCATTAGGGAAATATACCAATTATTATCTCAGATAGAATCAAGTAATATAGAATTCAAAATAATCTCACTTTTGAACTTGAGAATCACAAAATTACGGTGTTACATTGTGTTAATGTAATTGGGGTAGGTTGTTACATCGAACATGGGTAGGTTATTGTAACAACCTACTCCCTAAAAAATGAGTGATTTTACTAGTGAAATCAACTGTAGCCAAATCCATTAGGCAGAATTACAGGGCATGTGACTCTAGAGATGTATATTATAGTGACATTACACGTGTACTACATTCACCAATATCAGGTCTATCATCATGTGCCTTGAGATAGTTGTTAGGACACTTTAACTGAAACTTACTCAATTATTTGTAAAATTCACTTGGAACTTGTAAAAAATGTTTTTGTTGATTTACTTTTTAATAAAACAACGGGAGAAACTCAATATACGACTTGGTGTTCTCACTAATCACACCAAGTCTCATGTGTTTGAGTCCTTTCATAAGTATAGATTGAACCATTTAGCTTGAATCTCTCGCTTTCTCACACCTATTAGCACATGGTAGAAATGTTGTACGCAAGAAAACAAATATTTAGAAACTGTAGCATTATGGACCTGCCGAAGTGTAAAACTTGTCCATACCCCTCTCCTGTGTCTCAGCCTATATTCTTTAATGATATATAGGCCAGCTTACCCGACTGCTGTGGGCGACATCATCCACTTATATGCGTGTAAAAGTCTTCGCACTTCAAAAAGTTTTGATTCGTATCAGGTAAGAACACTACTCTCGGAAGCACACCGTTGCGATGAGCGCAGATGCATACAAATTCGGCTTACCAGTACAGAAAAATACCAATCACCTGATGCTCAGTGTCTCTACTGCTCCGTTGAATCACCAAAGTTCATGATACTATCTAGAGTTATGATGATAATCAGCAACCATATCAAAAATATCCCATTGAAAACAGATTTATTTTTGAAATTCGAGTATATTTCTCTTTTTATCTCAGGAAGAAGAGTTGTCATTTTTTCCCGACACAGCTCTTGGATGAGATGAAACAAACAAAAGACTGATACTGTACAGCATTATACGCTGGTCTCACCAAGTGCGCTAGTGTCTGCTGAATATTATGGGAATTCAGCAGTTTTGTCTTAGAATCTTACCTTCATATGGTTGATATTCGCTGAGATACAAACTCCAACGAAAAATAAGCAGCATCTTATAAATTATTTATTTTTTCACAGGCACATATATATAGTTCATCAAAACGAAAAACCGCTCATTTGTTCATAAGCCGAATGATGGATAGGCGAGGAAATTGATTACGATCATCAACCATATTTCACAGACACGCTTGAAAAGCGAACACTTCTGCGATTCGATGGATGAGAAACCTGCAGCGATGATTATTATAGTCGGCTTGCGCAAATAAATCATGCTTATGTTAATGGATTAGCACAAGTCATCTTAATATATGGCGCTACATCTATTAGAATATGTTCTGACATGTGATTACACGTAGTCCAGAACTAAAATACTATATGTTTTCAATTTTTTAATTGCATTTGTGACCCAAAATACTGCATGCGAATTGTGTCAAATAAGGTCGACGGCATTCAATTAGTTACTCAGTATATCTAATTTTCTTTCAATAGCCATGGTGTGATCCATATTTGGTATTATCAAATGCGCTGCTAACTGGTTTCAAGAATTTGAGTAGGTCAATATTAATAGACTACGCAATTTAGAAAATCATAAATAATTAACATTTTTTTCATCTCAACAGCCAGTTTATGGAGGACGAAAATGTTTCAAATACTATTGAAATCAATATAGAGTTTTTTGCATATATTATAGTGTTTAATCTCTAGTCTCAATGACAATAAAGCCTTATGATTAACAAGCTAATAATGCGCTTAATCAGTACATAACATTAATCCTCCACATATCTACAAATTGTGAATATTCTATAGCTGGAACATACTACATACAAGGTATATATAAGATGAACAGTTATGTCAATACTTCAACATGGAATCCCGATTGGCTTACGACATTCATAGTCTCGATTACACGTCAGCTATGCGAATCTTACGCACACAGTAAAGAGGCAAAGGTCAATCTATATGATTATATGAACAACCTGGCAATGGGTCATTCTGGTTAGCAAAAACCTCAGGTTTCTGTGGAAAATTTGACCTCTTATGCGTTTTATAAGTAGGTCGATTGTGTCAACCTAAAAATATGACAACATACGTCGGTGGCCAAAATATTTGTTTAGATACACACTTGAACCTAACCTCAATAGCTCTATGGTTATCATGCCCTAGTCATTTGCCGAAAATTTCAGATTAAATACTTGTGTGCATGAGCTTTCATGACTTTTAAATAGGGTCTTCACGCGTATATCTAGCTAGACATTGGTATTCGTACACGTGTGATACACCAGATAATTATTAGCGTTTAATCGGACCATTCTGGCCGGTATTGCGGCATTTAAAAATAGTTGCGCATATTGCTACTCTTTTATGAGTCCTTAATACATGCCTCATGTAACTGTTGATGTAACACTTATTACTGTAGTCCAAATGCAAATAATAATGTACTGTTTAATGACGGGGAAGATGCCAATTACATATGCCGAATTGCTCAATAAGTAGCTATTTGAGTGAGTCATTGTAAGTATAGGACCCAATGTCTATCAGGCTTCATTGTTTTATCTAGATTATACTCAATAACTACAATCTAGTGTCGTCAAGACATCCAATTTTGGTCTGCTATAGGGTATAGTTGCGGAGATTCGCCCCACCCTTGGGTTAGTATCCCTGACCAATAATAACGCCATATGCCATGAACGTTAAGCTATTTTTCTTGATTTATAACGAATAGACATTCCTGTGTAAATGTGCCTATTAATATGTTTATAAAATGTGCACACGTAATCTTCATGAGTGCAATGCGTCTACAACATATGTTGAAATATCTTAAGTGGGTACATTTGAACAAATGGACTTATAGATTTCGAGGCAAGCGATTTCATGAAGTTTGAGGGCCCTTCGCACAAAGAATGATTTCTAAATCCCATTATAAGATGTAACTACTTCCCACACCTGTTGTGTTTATGAATTCCGCTCCCTTAAGTCAGTCTCTTGTTCTGTTCCTATACAGGATAATTTCCTTTTCACAAATTAAACTCACACTAATTTTGTTAGAGAGAGGGCTTTCAAATCGATAACGTAATAAATTAACACTTTTGAGTCACTCGAATAAAGCGCAAATTGGTCCTAAATGTCTACTCTCTTCATTGTTTCCTCTTACCTTACCTGAGCTCTGGTTTGTTGGATTGAGTGAGAATAACCTAGTGCTGTAAAATATTCTTGCCCCTTTCAGGATTTGAATTGCACGATGTGAATATTATAGCGCGTCAACACTACATCTTCTTAAGCCTCCTTGTCCCACCCTCTAACACACATGACTATTATTCAAGTATACTTCCCTGTTACATTTTTTTATTTTACACTTTGTGATGAATCAGAGGAACATCGTGGTGCGGTGGGGATGACAAAATGGCATTTCGACCACTAGACGACAACACAGGGTGAACTTATTTATACATTGCCTTATGTATGTTGGATTTTATACAATACAGTTTTTGAAGGGCCCATTTTTTAATTCAGTTCCCAGCTCTGTAGTTATTATACTCCAGTTGATCGTATGTCCTCGCCCAAATTGACCCTCAAGCTTTTTTCGAATCATCTTCAAGATCAATATTTTAATAATAGTTGCTCATGAGGTATTTTTTCTTTTCTAGATATTAATAATTTACAAGGAATGTCTTTCCGTGGTGAACCTCGCAGAGAAGAAAAGATATCGTTAACGTTCACATGGCATGGTTATTTGGTTCATCTAACCACCAAGGTGGGCGAAATCACGCTCGCTATTAGACCAAATTTGCTGAAGACTTAGAATCGGCTATTTGAGGTTTAATTTATGATAATATAAGGGCCTGCTAAGTTTCTACATACACCATCAAGTACATTTTGTTCGAACACGAGATCGCAAATATTGTGTTTCATTTTGGCATTTTACTTTTTGCATTGTCGATCATAGGCATGTTACTCACAAAGCTTACAACAGTATAAAGAAGAAATCGAAAAGCGCACCTGAAGGGCAAACACTTTTGTAATGCTGCGTGGAATCTCCCAGCTTGCAAATGGTCTGACATCGCATAGTAAATATATAGACTTTGGTATCAACATAAATTAAGACCTCTATACTATTTTAACTAGAAAGTCATGAAGCTCATGGCACATCAAAAGATATAGATTTATTATCTGTATTTCGGCAAATGAACTAGAGCATTGTCATAGCCCTCCCATAACCTTATTGTGTAGGTCAGGTGTTCTAATAATTTTGCCACCACCTAAGTCGTACTTTGTCATCGTTTTTTTAGGCTTGATCACTCACGTGTGCGACCTGAGTAGACTCACGGTCAACGTTCACAGCGACTACTTTGAAGGTTTTGTTGCCTATGATTTGCATTGCCGCATTATCTTATATTAACACACATAAAATTCCAACTGTATAGATTGACCTTTTCGAGTTTATATACAGAGGCGTCACCAGTTATGTGGCTAGGCCAATGGATCAGGTACTTGGTGTGTGACCCTGTCTATCTAATGGTTGTTAGATATATTGATTATTCCTACAATCTGATATTTGTCTATATGATACTGTAGTGTGTGCTTGCAGACATTGTCTACGTGTGATGGTACTTAGAACCAACACGCAATTATGGCATTATATATACATAAATAAACTAATTTGCATATTGCTCAACGGCTGTTCGAGTTTTGAAAAAAATGTTATAGATTTAATTGCTAGTTATAAATACCACAATTTGATACCCAATTTGACCACCAATTGAAGAAATTATTGTTTTAATCGATATAATAGGAAGCTGACTCAATTTTGCCCTCATACTTTTAGACTTTTTTTCCGATTCTTGCACTCATTACAGGGCTTGGCTCCACGAACAAGGCTTCGCAAATTGAAAAGGTTGAGAAGTACAATATATTTTTCTGATTATAGTAGTGATTCTCAACCGACTAATGTACCTTCATATTTACCTCAGCGCCATGTAGCTAATCCCCTAACTCCACATGACTTGTCAAGATGCTGCCACTCAGTCTACATGTAGATGCCCGCGCCGTTATTAATGAGTACATCGCTGCAGTTTTCTCTATTTCCATTCGCGAGTTGTTTTTCAACCCGGAATGGTAGAGAGTGGCACGGAAATGCGCATGCACAATTGCAGCGGTTTTTCGTTGATGATGGCGCATATTTCTAGGGTTTTTTCAGCGAAATAATAACTCATCAGTGAAGCGAGGAGAAGCTAGTGAGACAAAACTGACTGATTAGCCCAAAGCGACCTAAGGATGCGCTGGGCGGTAGTTGAGAATCGGTATATTTGTCTAATTTATTCGAGAGTACATTCTTCTTTGTTTTATATTTCTTTGCAGTTCATCCTAAGCCTATGTGTCGGGAAAAATTGAAACCTCTCTTCGAAAAGAGAATAAATATACTTACAGTATTTATATTTTCTCCAAAAAATGAAACAAATACATATGTTGTTCTCTAAATGTATTTGATTGGTGAGCACGTGTGAATGCGATCAATAAAGGGTTTATCTAGTATCTGTGTGGATAGGCTATCTCATGAAACTTTGAGTTGTGGTGATCATAAAGGAGAGAGGACTCATAGGCAGGCTGATTTGGATCGAGTTGTGTGTACTCGGCATGGCTCGGACAGACTACGTGCTTCCGTAGCCGTTTACGAATTCAAAAGCTTTTACGAACTTACGGAGCATGGTTAAGTGTGGTCGCCCACGGGACTCTGGCACTATCATTGTAAAGTCAGCTCTAGGCAGCATCCCTGGTTAATATTGTGGTGATGTCTCATCACGGGCTCAGCTTGTGTACAGGTTTATGCAGTGTGTAACGTTTGAATACACAATGAGTTTGCGCTTATCTGTTCAATACTATCTCTATATAAAGCCCCTACATATCATAGCCTGTGAGAATGATAACATTGGCCAGTGTGGAGGTTTCATCCGGTTTTTATTAGCAGATAAGTGCATATACAACAAACACCATTTTTTCTACAGTTTCCAAGTAGATATTTAATATTGACAGTTATAGATATTTATAACTACGTTCTTACAAACATAGCCGGCACATGATGATATGAACATGATTATAATGTCGAATCTCAGTACATGTATTGTGCACCTCTACTTAGAGCGGATACCCTGAGCCATTGCACTGTTTAGTGGCCTAATGGCTTTCGCCATACAGTCTGATTTTATGTAGTAATACAACTCATCGGAGGTAGTTGTTAAACTAATATACAACTATAACCACCTCTTGCTCGATTGTAATTCACCTACCTTCTCTACATTAGAAGGTATCCTAGAACAGTGTGAAAGTAGATTGTTTTTCAATTTCAGGTGTTAATATTTTGATTTCTATTATTACTTGATGGTATTCTAATAGAATTTTATATTTGCAGTGTTATTATTGTGTTTGAGAAGTGTTGTAGGGCATTATTGCTTTTACTTGACTCTTTATAATCAGCTACATAACCGTCCAACTATATAATGTATATGGTACCCTTAGTGTCATTTTTTTTTTGTTTTTTGTTTTGGGTTATTGGGGGGGGGGGGACATCTGCACACTCATCTCCCATTTTAATGAGGTGTTATGACCATGCAAATAATACATCTCTATTAATTTTGTTATAAACGACCGTTATATACACTTGGATACATGCACACATAATGAATAATAGTTACTCACGGATGTCACATTACAACTCGTCCTAATGACTCCTCTTTATATATCCTATTGTCACTATTAGACAGAGGATTAATTTATTCGCGGAGACTTGACCAAGGTTCCTCTCTCCTTGACATGATTCAAAACTTTTTTTTATGGAATGTTTCTGCGGGTGCTTATAGGTTTTATGCTTTGTATCAAATTTTTAGAGTGTCTTTAAAAATTCTTTTTAAATCTGTGCTCCTATAAAGTGAGTCTTACTGTGGGTATACCATATTCGCGACAGCAAAATAAATCATAATTTTTTTGGTCTCGATTTTTCTCAAAATTTGTGCAGTATATGGCAAACATATTTGTGATTATTTGTGCTTTTACATGTTGCTCATAAAGTTGATTTTTGTGGAACAGACGCACCCTTTTGCACCGGCTTAGATTTCTGAAATAGTTTGGTCCCTGATCTATCCACTTCTTGGGCCCTCTCAATATCCTCTATACCTTGGACACTCTCCAGCCTATTCCTGGGAAATGAAAATAAAAAAGAGTTTGTCAACCCCCAGAACGCCCGTTTTTGCCATTTTTGTTTCATTTTGGGCCCCTTTTTGTTTACCCGGCTGACCAAGGCCCTCTCCGTCATACCCCCTTGAAAAGCGTCTGAAATATAGAGTTGCTTTTGTTCTTTATGATAAATCAAAGTTTTAAGATCACAGGCGTAAGTCTCTTGTCTAGGGGAGGGGTTGAAGGAAAAAGTGAAATCCGTGAAAAACGGAAATATTCTATCCAACCTTTATGGTCAAAACAAAGGAAATGAAAAACAACTATGAACCCTTAATTATTGTCATTTCCCCAAAATCTTGTTTCAGCCTCAATGACAAAGTTGTAAACGGTAACCATTGTTTATTTTTCATTATGATTTATGTTTGGTTGAGATTCTACGATACATTTTTGAGAAGGTAGAAATTTCTATGTTGTAAAAATGAATAAATTCAATTTTCAACCCGAATCGAAGTAAACTTTGACCCTTCCTCTAGACATTAAATCTAAGTCTGTGATCATAATCTTAGGTTTAATTCAAAGAACAATAACCACACTATACGTCAGACGCGTTTGGTGAGGGTGGGATAATGGGGCCCTTAGTTAGCCGGGTAAACAAAAAAGGTGCCCCTAAATGAGAAAAAATGACAAAATGGGCGTTCTGGGGGTTGCCAAACTTTTGTTTTATTTGCATTCCCCCGGAATGGTTTGGGGGTGTCCAAGGTATAGCCAGGGTCCAGAAAAGTGATAGTAGGGACAAACAATATCAAGAAATCTAAGCCGGAGCAAAGAGATCTCGCTGGATCACACAAAACAATATCCAACCTTTATGAGCAACAGTGTATATTGCAAGATTTCTAACATGACACCAAGTAATCAAAAAATTCATTTAATCGTTTAAGTCTTTCTTCTTTCTTTGTCATTTCTTTTTTTTTCTGTATAATTTAAGATTAAGAGTGGGGCGACTCCGCCATATATCGACGATATATTTAAGCCTATAGGAGCGGCCGGTATTCATGGGCATCACTCCGAACTTGAGCTGGGGTGGAGGCGGGGGATGGTACAACATGGACCTCGCCTCGGCTTTCCAGCTACATTAATACTCAAAATAATTTGAATAAGAATAAGAATACTAGAAAGTGCCACTTTATTTCTTCAATATATCTTTTAGACCCCCAACTTTTCGGCTCGCGCTTCGCGCTCGCGGATACTACATCATAATGCACAATTAACTCCAATTTTGAGCTCAAAATTTTTATACCAATTCAGTAAGGTATAGAATGCACAATTAACTCAAATATAGAAATCATAATACTAAATCATAAATCACATATAACTCCAATATTTACCTCTGTCAAAACTTTTAGCTCGCCCTTCGCGCTCGCGGATACTAAATAGGGTCTGAAATACATAATTATCTACAATTTCTTATACTAGAAAGTGCCCCTTTATTCTATAATCTTTTAAAATCCAAAATTTTCGGCTCGCGCTTCGCTAGCGGATACTTAACCATAATGCACAAATATCTCCAATTTTGAACTAAAAAATTTCGGCTCGCGCTTAGCGCTTGCAGATACCAATAATTCAGTAGGGTAGGCCTACGTAATGCGCAAATAACTCAAATTTTTACCTCAAAGTTTTCATCTCACGCTTCGCGCTCGCGGATACTAAATATAGTCTATACTGCACAGTTATCTCATATATTTTCGCCTCGCGCTTCGCGCTCGCTTTGCTTTTTTGTCATTAATGAAATACAAAACACATTCTTAAAAACATCAATTAAAATGCAATTTTTGGGGCGCTCCCCCTATTCATCCGAATACATTTCTTTTTATGCCTCTGGTCTCAATTGCCCCCTTTTCAGGAAAAATGCCCTTTTTTCATCATGACCCCCCCCCCCTCCCCAAATTCAAATTCGTTCTACCGCCTCTGGCACAACAACATGGCAATAACACGCTGTTCTTCCAGGTAATTGAATTGCAAAGTTTGCACTCGCAACGTCTGATGTAATTTTAATGGGGCAATAATCGTATTCATGGTGGCAATTTAAAATACCAATTCAAACCACTACAGTTTTGTTTAAAATATTCAGATTTTTTTCTCTTTTTGTTGCTAGTATATTTTATTGTTTTGTTTTCATAGGGGTAAAAATAAAATTATTTAAATTACCCGTTTTAGGTCAGTATAAGCCTATATATCGAGGAGTGTTTTAAACTCGCGATTCGCCCTCGTGTGCTCGCTCCGCTCGAAAGATTTTTTTTAAAGTTGCCCCCCCCCCCTCTGGAATATCCTGGATCCGCGCCTGCCATACATTTTTGGTTTTAAGCCCCTTCAGCCACCTCCCAAAAAAAAGAAATAACGAACGGATATAATTGGGAAATAAATTATTTAGTTATTGAGTGATAACGGACCAAATTTAGGAATGAAACTTATTCTTTACCGGAAGAATTCCCCGCTGAAACAATTTTTTTATTTAAGTAATTTTTTAATTTTCAATAAAGACCGAACAAAAACAAATGCGGAAGACATTATTTAGTTATGGACTGTTAAACGGCCCGACTTTAGAAGCGAAACTAATTCTTTATCAGTAGAAGTCGCCGTTGATAATTTTGTGAAATAATTCGCCGAAATCAAATTTACGCAGGGATGCTGTTAAATAATGACACCCCTCCCCCCCCCCCCCGCCCTTCAAAAATCCCCCTTTATCTGGAGGTTATTCATGGGTGACCAAAACACAGTCCCCAACTATCTTAATCCATTCGCTCTGGCAGTAATAGCTCAATTTTCGGAGTAACGAACCTTTTTTCTTCTATGTTCGGAAAATCAAACCTTATTAATTATATATTGTTATTATTTAATGACTTATTTTCATAAAAAAGAAAGAAAAAAGAAAACTACTAAACACAGCCTTTCGAGAAAGCCCCCTGCTGAGCCCTCAAATGTAAAAATCGCCCACTAATGTAAAAATGCCCTCAAATGTCACAACACGTCAACCACAAATGTAAAAATTGCCCTCAAATGTCACAACACGTCACACACAAATGTAAAAAATGACCACTAATGTCTAATGTCCGACCACAAATGAAAAAGTTTTCATTTTTACCCTAATGTCTGAACATGTCAACCGCAAATGTAAAATTCATTCCATGTATCATAATAATGCGGAATGTTATTAAAGGGAACCAAAACATTTTCAATTAATATTACACACCATGCATACTTCCATAAGATTATGCACACACATTGCACACACTCACACACAGGGCAATACATACACATCACATATCAGGCGCGTATCCAGGATTTCCGATCCCGGGGGCCCGACGTGATTTGGCGCCCTGTTGTACTTTTCAATATGCCCCCCCCCCCCACCGCCAGGCAACATAGGCTTCGGCTTAAATGTTTGTTGAAAGGAATTTGAATAATAATTTATTTGAAGTTTTTTTTTTTTTTTTTTTTTTTAAATACTTACCAATGGTGAGTTCATGGAAAAGAATTTTCTAGGTATATGAGGTATTACGCCTATAATAAAAATACGGAATATTTCGAAATAATGTAATAACTCTTTGGGAAATGAAGCGAGCGCGAAGCGCAATCAAAATTTTGCTCTATGTAATATAGAGTTTTAGGATCAATTTGGCCTCAATAATTTAAACGTATGTTGCCGTAATTTTACATGATTATGAAAGAGAGATGAATATCTATCATCTAGCTGCTTATCTATCCTTTTGCTTACCTCCCTAAGTTTAAGCTCAATTGGTCGCCAACTAATCATTTGGCGCCCCCTAAATGTTAGTTTGAATTTGCGCCATACATGTACGATTTAGGTGATTTGATGCCCCTGGCAAAATGCAAAAAATAAATGTAACGTGTATTCAAATAAATTTAAATGTCTTGATGATTAGTATCCTATAATGCAATTATGGTCAGAGGAAAACACAGGCGAGAGCGGAATTTTGATGTCTTTGATATGATGAGAAAACACGGCATTGCGTGCGTTCCTCAGGAACACAATGTAATAACTCATTGGGAAAAGAAATGATGCGAGCGCGTAGCGCGAGCCAAAAATTTTGCTATGTATATACAGACCTGGGTGGTGTTGCATAAAACTTTTTTTTTAACCCGAGTTTCCTGGTTAAAAATCTCAGCTTATGTAGACCTATTTTCTTAGGTTATTCACCTGAGTTTCAAAACTCCCTAAAATTTATTGCATTTAATACTTTTGAAAACTCTGGTATGTTTTATGCAATGGAAAAAACAGTAAAATCCAGAAAAATATTGTAACGAGTTTTTTCAGATTTTAACCCGGAAAAAACTCCGGTTAAAGTTTTATGCAACAGAGCCCAGAGGAATTAAAAATTTTAGAGACCATATTTCAAATACCAAATTGTTGCCCTTAGTTTCAGGTAATTCGGCACACCTCCCTAACTTCAAAATAAAGTTGGAGCCCCTAAGTTTATAAATTTGGCATCCCTAAGTCTCAGGTCAATTTGACGCCCTACGTCTAAGCTCAATTTGGCGCCCCCTAAGATTTGGTCAATTTGAAATGCAAAAATGAATGTAACGTGAAATCAAATAAATTGAAATGTTTTTGATGGTTAGAATCCCATAATGTAATTTTGGTAAAGGAAAACACAGAGCGAGCGCGAAGCATGAACGGAAGTTTTGATGTATTCAAATGATTAGAAAACGGGACATTTCATTGCTTTCTCGGGAACACAATGTATAATTCATAGTTTTCAGGTAAACTTCGGCGCCCCTTAGTTGCAGATCAATTGGGCGCCCTATAAGTGTAAGCTCAATTGGCGCCCCTAATTTTAAATCGATTTGACATCCCTTAACTTCAATTCAGTGCCCCCATAAGTTTCAGGCAATTCAGCGCCCTTAAGTTTCAGATCATTTTTGCGCCCCTACATTTAATCTAAATTTGGCGCCCTTACGTTTAAGATCTATTTGGCGCCCTTTAGGTTTAAGTCGATTTTGGCGCGCCCCTAAATTTAAGGTGTATTTCCATGTATCATAATAATGCGGAATGTTATTAAAGGGAACAAAACATTTTTCAATTAATATTACACATGCATATTCCATAGATTATGCACACACATGCACACCTCACACACACAGGCACATACATACACATCACATATCAGCGCGCGTATCCAGGATTTCGCATCCCGGGCCCGACGTGAATTTGGCGCCCCTGTGTACTTTTCAAAATATGCCCCCCCCCCCCACCCGCCAGGCAAACATAGGCCTACGGCTTAAAATGTTGTTGAGGAATTTGAATAATAATTTATTTGAAGTTTTTTTTTTTTTTTTTTTTTTTTTTTAACTTGCCAATGGTGAGTTCATGGAAAAGAATTTCTAGGTATATGAGGTATTACCGCTATAAATGAAAATACGAATATTTCGAAATAATGTAATAACTCTTTGGGAATGAAGCGAGCGCGAGCGCAATCAAAAATTTTGCTCTATGTAATATAGAGTTTAGGATCAATTTTGCCTCAATAATTTAACGATGTTGCCCAGTAATTTTACATGATTATAAAGAGAGATGAATATCTATCTATCTAGTGCTTATCTATCCTTTTGCTTACCTCCCTAAGTTTAAGCTCAATTGGTCGCCAACTAATCATTTGGCGCCCCCTAAATGTTAGTTTGAATTTGCGCCATACATGTACGATTTAGGTGATTTGATGCCCCTGGCAAAATGCAAAAATAAATGTAACGTGTATTCAAATAAATTTAAATGTCTTGATGATTAGTATCCTATAATGCAAATTATGGTCAGAGGAAAAAACAGGCGAGAGCGGAATTTTGATGTCTTTTGAATGATGAGAAAACACGGCATTGCGTGCGTTCCTCAGGAACACAATGTAATAACTCATTGGAAAAGAAATGATGCGAGCGGGTAGCGCGAGCCAAAATTTTGCTATGTATATACAGACCTGGGTGTGTTGCATAAAACTTTTTTTTAACCCGAGTTTCCTGGTTAAAAATCTCAGCTTATGTAGACCTATTTCTTAGGTTATTCAACCTGAGTTTCAAAACTCCCTAAAAATTTATTGCATTTAATACTTTTGAAAACTCTGGTATGTTTTTATGCAATGGAAAAAACAGTAAAAATCCAGAAAAATATTGTAACCGGAGTTTTCAGATTTTAACCGGAAAAAACTCCGGTTAAAAGTTTTATGCAACAGAGCCAGGAGGAATTAAAATTTTAGAGACCATATTTCAAATACCAATTGTTGCTCCTTAGTTTCAGGTAAATTCGGCACACCTCCTAACTTCAAATAAAGTTGGAGCCCTAAGTTTAGATAAATTTGCATCCCTAAGTCTCAGGTCAATTTGACGCCCCTACGTCTAAGCTCAATTTGGCGCCCCCTAAGATTTAGGTCAATTTGAAATGCAAAAATGAATGTAACGTGAAATCAAATAAATTGAAATGTTTTGATGGTTAGAATCCATAATGTAAATTTGGTAAGAGGAAAAACACAGGCGAGCGCGAAGCATGAACGGAAGTTTTGATGTATTCAAATGATTAGAAAACGGGACATTTCATGCTTTCCTCAGGAACACAATGTAATAATTCATTAGTTTCAGGTAAAAATCGGCGCCCCTTAGTTGCAGATCAATTGGGCGCCCTATAAGTGAGCTCAATTTGCGCCCCTAATTTTAAATCGATTTGACATCCCTTAACTTCAATTCAGTGCCCCCATAAGTTTCAGGTCATTCAGCGCCCCTAAGTTTCAGTCATTTTTGCGCCCCTACATTTAATCTAAATTTGGCGCCCTTACGTTTAAAGATCATTTTTGGCGCCCCTTTAGGTTTAAGTTCGATTTGGCGCCCCTAAATTTAAGGTCGATTTTGCGCCCCTAAGTTTAAGGTCGATTTGCGCCCCTCCTAAATCTAAGGTCGATTTAGCGCCCTTAAGTTTAAGGTCGATTTGGCACTCACATCTAAGTTTGGGGTCAATTTGGCGCCCCCACGTTAAGCTCATTTTGGCACCCCTCTAATAGTTTTGATTTTTGGCGCCCCCTGAATTTAAGGTCGATTTAGAGCCGCTAAATTTAAGGTCGATTTGGCGTCCCACCTATGTTGAAGGTCTATTTGGCGCCCCTACGTTTAAACTCAATTTGGCTTCCCCGTAGTTTAATGTCGATTTGGGCGCCCCCTAAATTTAAGGTCGATTGGGCGCCCTATAAGTTTAAGGTCAATTTGGCGCCCTAAGTTTACTGTCGATTGGCGCCCCTAAATTTAAGGTCGTTTGGCGCCCCTTAATTTAAGGTCAATTTGGCCCCTTAGTTTACTGTCAGATTTGGCGCCCCCCCCCTAAATTAAAGGTCGATTTGGCGCCCCCCTAAATTTAAGGTCGATTTTGCGCCTCCTAACTTTAAGGTCAATTTGGCGCCCCTTAGTTTACTGTCGATTTGGCGCCCCCTAAATTTAAGGTCGATTTGGCGCCCCCCTAATTTAAGGTCGATTTGGCGCCCCTAAATTTAAGGTCGATTTGCGCGCCTTAAGTTTAAGTCGATTTGGCGGCCCCCCTAATTTTAAGGTCGATTGGCGCCCCTAAGTTTAAGGTCAATTTGGCGCCCCTTAGTTTACGTCGATTGACCCCCCCCCTCCCCCCATTTTTTTAAGGCGCCCTCCTTCCCCTCTCCTTTTTCCCTTCCTCTCTCTCTCTCTCTTCTTTTTTTTTTTTTTTTCTTTTTCTTCCTTCCTCTTTCCCCCTTTTCCCTTCCTCTTTCCCCCCTTTTTCTCTTTCTCTTTTTTCTCTTTTTTTTTTTTTCTTTCCTTTTCTCCCTCTTTCTTCTCTTTTCTGCGCCCCCCTGCCCGCCCCCGGGGGCCGGGCCCGTAAAGCCCCCCCCCCCAGAATACGCGCATGCATATACACCACACATACACATCCACACGCAAAACGTTTAAACGGAGGAGTGTCCTGTAACAAGATTTACTGGTAATGTTTATTCAACTATCTGGCCGCTTGTGGTAAAATCGGCATGATCCAATATGGTATGCGTGATTGAACACACATAAAAAGGCACATTTTGAAAGTCACATGAGTCCTTTTTTAGGATATAAACTGAGCAAAAATGGGTAAATTCTTATTTGGAGGCATGTTATAAGCGTCTTTTTGTGTTATGTTATTATTTGAGCAGCCTCTATTCCATCAATCTGGACATGTTTTACGGAAAATTTTATGGAAAATGCCATCCCAATATTTTCACAAAAATCAAGCTGAGCCAAAATTATGGCGTTAACAAAGCAATTTTTCTTGAAAACTATGCCCATCTATGCACATAACTGTCATGACTATGTGAGTAGGAGTCTGATTCGTGCATGAAATCCTATGAAGGGGGGGGGGCAGGGTGCATATCCCCGCTCGATTCTACACCTTTCTTCAAGAGCCTATGGGGGGAGTCGTTTCGCATGAAATGGACGCTTATGCCACACAGGTTGGTAAGGCTATACGGCATCAAACAAAGACTCCATAATAACGCAGTATTCGCTTGAGACTAACGAAAGTTACAATTTGCACCCAAAAGAAATAAAAGAATGCCCGAAATGATGCAATAATTTTTAGATAATTCCATACCCGTCTTTTTATCTAATCTCTTGTTTTAAAAACATAATGAATGAAACATAATACATAATATAGAAAGATTTTAAAATCTTTCTATACTATGTATTATGCTTATAATCGTAATTGAAACATTTTTGTTCCATTTAGCAACATTCCTCATTGTTATAATACATGTGATGAGTTTTTACATTTGTGGGTGACATGTTAAAGACATTAGTGGTTAAATTGAAACTTTTTACATTTGTGGTTGATGTGTTGTTACATTTGAGGGCATTTTTACATTCGGGTTGACGTGTTGTGACATTTGAGGGCAATTTTTACATTTGTGGTTGACGTGTTGTGACATTTGAGGGCATTTGAGGGCAATTTTTACATTAGTGGGCGATTTTTACATTTGAGGGTCAACACCCCCCCCCCGTGTTCCCGAATAGGTTCGTTAATTCTACTCCCCTCCCTCAACCCACCTTTCGAGGGAAAAGCCCCCGTTGTTCACGAAAGGGTGCGGCCATCCCCGCTCATCCCCGCTCGCGAACGCAGACGATCGTTGTAGCACCGCCTCGATTCTACTGTCTTCGCTTTACAAAGTTTTGAGGAAAAATATAAAGAGGTCAAGTATGTGTGTTTGTGTCCAACTACAAGCGTCCGTGCCTCACTGCTAAAATTTTTTTTTTAATGCTACTTTTCTATTTAAAGGTAGTGTCAACCTTTTTCTCAATTGCGAAAACTAATGCAACTTTGCATAACTTTAGAATATGATCAACCTATACTGTCTATTCAATCTACTGTCATAGGTTGCGTAGATCAGTAATATGAAACGAATATCTGACTACCAATTGAGACCAGCTCTCCATCAACCTCGTTGATATTAATCTCTCTCT
>CALNVZ010002068.1:65933-97933 GCA_940671915.1 Paracentrotus lividus | reverse complement strand
CCTGTGTACTTTTCAAAATATGCCCCCCCCCCCACCCGCCAGGCAACATAGCCTCGGCTTAAATGTTTGTTGAAGGAATTTGAATAATAATTTATTTGAAGTTTTTTTTTTTTTTTTTTTTTTTTTTAAATACTTGCCAATGAGTTCATGGAAAAGAATTTCTAGGTATATGAGGTATTACCGCTATAAATGAAAATACGAATATTTCGAAATAATGTAATAACTCTTTGAAATGAAGCGAGCGCGAAGCGCAATCAAAAATTTTGCTCTATGTAATATAGAGTTTAGGATCAATTTGGCCTCAATAATTTAAACGTATGTTGCCCAGTATTTTACATGATTATGAAAGAGAGATGAAATATCTATCTATCTAGCTGCTTATCTATCCTTTTGCTTACCTCCCTAAGTTTAAGCTCAATTGGTCGCCAACTAATCATTTGGCGCCCCCTAAATGTTAGTTGAATTTGCGCCATACATGTACGATTTAGGTGATTTGATGCCCCTGGCAAAATGCAAAAATAAATGTAACTGTGTATTCAAATAAATTTAATGTCTTGATGATTAGTATCCTATAATGCAATTATGGTCAGAGGAAAAACAGGCGAGAGCGGAATTTTGATGTCTTTGAATGATGAGAAAACACGGCATTGCGTGCGTTCCTCAGGAACACAATGTAATAACTCATTGGGAAAGAGAATGATGCGAGCGGGTAGCGCGAGCCAAAATTTTGCTATTTATATACAGACCTGGGTGGTGTTGCATAAAACTTTTTTTTTAACCCGAGTTTCCTGGTTAAAAATCTCAGCTTATGTAGACCTATTTCTTAGGTTATTCAACCTGAGTTTCAAAACTCCCTAAAAATTATTGCATTTAATACTTTTGAAAACTCTGGTATGTTTTTATGCAATGGAAAAAACAGTAAAAATCCAGAAAAATATTGTAACCGGAGTTTTCAGATTTTAACCGGAAAAAACTCCGGTTAAAAGTTTTATGCAACAGAGCCCAGGAGGAATTAAAATTTTAGAGACCATATTTCAAATACCAATTGTTGTCCCTTAGTTTCAGGTAAATTCGGCACACCTCCTAACTTCAAATAAAGTTGGAGCCCCTAAGTTTTAAGATAAATTTGGCATCCCTAAGTCTCAGGTCAATTGACGCCCCTACGTCTAAGCTCAATTTGGCGCCCCCTAAGATTTAGGTCAATTTGAAATGCAAAAATGAATGTAACGTGAAATCAAATAAATTGAAATGTTTTGATGGTTAGAATCCATAATGTAAATTTTGGTAAGAGAAAACACAGGCGAGCGCGAAGCATGAACGGAAGTTTTGATGTATTCAAATGATTAGAAAACGGGACATTTCATGCTCCTCAGGAACACAATGTAATAATTCATTAGTTTCAGGTAAATTTGGCGCCCCTTATTGCAGATCAATTGGGCGCCCTATAAGTGTAAGCTCAATTTGGCGCCCCTAATTTTAAATCGATTTGACATCCCTTAACTTCAATTCAGTGCCCCCATAAGTTTCAGGTCATTCACGCCCCTTAAGTTTCAGATCATTTTTGCGCCCCTACATTTAATCTAAATTTGGCGCCCTTACGTTTAAGATCATTTTGGCGCCCCTTTAGGTTTAAGTTCGATTTGGCGCCCCTAAATTAAGGTCGATTTTGCGCCCCTAAGTTTAAGGTCGATTTGCGCCCCTCCTAAATCTAAGGTCGATTTAGCGCCCTTAAGTTTAAGGTCGATTTGGCACTCACATCTAAGTTTGGGGTCAATTTGGCCCCCCACGTTAGCTCATTTTGGACCCCTCTTAATTTTAAGTTTGATTTGGCGCCCCCTGAATTTAAGGTCGATTTAGAGCCGCTAAATTAAGGTCGATTTGGCGTCCCACCTATGTTGAAGGTCTATTTGGCGCCCCTACGTTTAACTCAATTTGGCTCCCCCGTAGTTTAATGTCGATTTGGCCCCCCCTAAATTAAGGTCGATTGGGGCGCCCCTATAAGTTTAAGGTCAATTTGGCGCCCTAAGTTTACTGTCGATTTGGCGCCCCTAAATTTAAGGTCGATTTGGCGCCCCTTAATTTAAGGTCAATTTGGCGCCCCTTAGTTTACTGTCGATTTGGCGCCCCCCCCCTAAATTAAAGGTCGATTTGGCGCCCCCCTAAATTTAAGGTCGATTTTGCGCCCCTAACTTTAAGGTCAATTTGGCGCCCCTTAGTTACTGTCGATTTGGCGCCCCTAAATTTAAGGTCGATTTGCGCCCCCCTAATTTAAGGTCGATTTTGGCGCCCCCTAAATTTAAGGTCGATTTGGCGCCCTTAAGTTTAAGGTCGATTTGGCGGCCCCCCTAATTTTAAGGTCGATTTGCGCCCCTAAGTTTAAGGTCAATTTGGCGCCCCTTAGTTTACAGTCGTTGACCCCCCCCCTCCCCCCATTTTTTTTAAGGCGCCCTTCTCCCCCTCTCCTTTTTTCCCTTCCTCTCTCTCTCTCTCTTTTCTTTTTTTTTTTTTCTTTTTCTTCCTTCCTCTTTCCCCTTTTTCCCTTCCTCTTTCCCCCTTTTTCTCTTTCTCTTTTTTCTCTTTTTTTTTTTTCTTCCTTTTCTCCCTCTTTCTTCCTCTTTCTGCGCCCCTGCCGCCCCCGGGGGGCCCGGGCCCGTAAAGCCCCCCCCCCCAGAATACGCGCATGCATATACACACACATACACATCCACACGCAAAACGTTTAAACGGAGGAGTGTCCTGTAACAAGATTTACTGGTAATGTTTATTCAACTATCTGGCCCCTTGTTGGTAAAAATCGCATGATCCAATATGGTATGCGTGATTTAACACACATAAAAAGGCACATTTTGAAAGTCACATGAGTCCCTTTTTTAGGATATAAACTGAGCAAAAATGGGTAAATTCTTATTTGGAGGCATGTTATAAGCGTCTTTTTGTGTTATGTTATTATTTGAGCAGCCTCTATCCATCAATCTGGACATGTTTTACGGAAAATTTTATGGAAAATGCCATTCCAATATTTTCACAAAATCAAGCTGAGCCAAAATTATGGCGTTAACAAAGCAATTTTTCTTGAAAACTATGCCCATCTATGCACATAACTGTCATGACTATGTGAGTAGGAGTCTGAAAATTCGTGCATGAAATCCCTATGAAGGGGGGGGGCGGGTGCATATCCCCGCTCGATTCTACACCTTTCTTCAAGAGCCTATGGGGGGGTCGTTTCGCATGAAATGGCGCTTATGCCACACAGGTTGGTAAGGCTATACGGCATCAAACAAGACTCCATAATAACGCAGTATTCGCTTGAGACTAACGAAAGTTACAATTTGCACCCAAAAAGGAATAAAAGAATGCCCGAAAATGATGCAATAATTTTTAGATAATTCCATACCCGTCTTTTTATCTAATCTCTTGTTTTAAAAACATAATGAATGAAACATAATACATAATATAGAAAGATTTTAAAATCTTTCTATACTATGTATTATGCTTATATCGTAATTGAAACATTTTTGTTCCATTTAGCAACATTCCTCATTGTTAAATACAATTGTGATGAGTTTTTACATTTGTGGGTGACATGTTAAGACATTAGTGGTTAAAATGAAAACTTTTTACATTTGTGGTTGATGTGTTGTTACATTTGAGGGCATTTTTACATTCGTGGTTGACGTGTTGTGACATTTGAGGGCAATTTTTACATTGTGGTTTGACGTGTTGTGACATTTGAGGGCATTTGAGGGCATTTTTACATTAGTGGGCGATTTTTACATTTGAGGCTCAACACCCCCCCCCCCCGTGTTCCCGAATAGGTTCGTTAATTCTACTCCCCTCCCTCAACCCACCCTTTCGAGAAAAGCCCCCCGTTGTTCACGAAAGGGTGCGGCCATCCCCGCTCCATCCCCGCTCCGCGAACGCAGACGATCGTTGTAGCACCGCCTCGATTCTACTGTCTTCGCTTTACAAAGTTTTGAGGAAAAATATAAAAGAGGTCAAGTATGTGTGTTTGTGTCCAACTACAAGCGTCCGTGCCTCACTGCTAAAATTTTTTTTTTAATGCTACTTTTCTATTTAAAGGTAGTGTCAACCTTTTTCTCAAATTGCGAAAACTAATGCAACTTTGCATAACTTTAGAATATGATCAACCTATACTGTCTATTCAATCCTACTGTCATAGGTTGCGTAGATCAGTAATATGAAACGAATATCTGACTACCAATTGAGACCAGCTCTCCATCAACCTCGTTGATATTACAGCGCATGCAGCACGGACCACACACGGCAATATACATACGGCGGATCAGTGTGCATTATTCTCGGCGCTAACGGTCAACGGTTATACGGTATATTTTGTCGAGGTTCGAAAAATTAGGAATGAATTTTGATAATTGCGATATCATAACAAACATAGACATTTCAGCTTAATCATGTTGTGGGAATAAGAAGTCATTGATAGGGTACATGCAGGTAATATGGGCCCCCCCTAAGCTCATTTGCCTAATTTGCATAAAATTACAAAGTGACACACAGTCCAATCTTTGTTTATATGAATCAATAACTACTGCTCTAACTTTTATTGTGAAGAAAAACAATTATCACCAACCCCCCTGTCTGCAATAATTAAATGTTGACGTCATCACCAAAGTGCCCATATTAACTGCATGTGCAAGTAATATGGGCACATATATTTAATGTATTTTTTAAAAACCTACAATAACTCTTCTATGTCTGGAATTTGCTTAAAATGTTGAAAATCATTAACTTTCAGATATCATTTAAAATTATAAGACCCTTTCAGTAAATACTTTGACTATATAATTCATTGTTTTGTATTTTGTATATTATATCTTTTTTAATATTATTTAAATATTATTTTCATTATACAAATCAATATAGGCCTACAATAAGTTATTTATATTGATTATAAATTGTGAATATACCCCCAAAAATCGTAGCAAAGAGATTGATGGCCCATCCCAATACTAAGTACCAGAATCATTTCCGCCATTTTGGACGGCCCATATTACCTGCACTGATTGCTATGTCAGGCAAGCATTCAATACCACATATCACCCCTTCACTACAACTAATTGACCTGTTCACGCTAGTATGATCAAAATGAAACTATAAGATTACTAAATATACAAACAATCGAGGTTACCCCCCCCCCCCCAAACACTCTTTCACCATCACATTCTGTGTAGTGTCAAATTTTACATCAGAGTAAAAAATTGCCGTAAGTTTTTCCTACCTTTTTAGATTTCAGCAATTTTCTCAGAGAAATTTCGGCATCAGATGGTCTCACAATGCTAGATTTTCGTATACACTTCATATGAACAACATTATTGCGCTCACACCGGTCACCGGTCACCGGTCGACGGTCACGACATGTTATGCTTCAGGTGGCACATATTACCTGCTGGCCCATATTACCTGCATGTACCCTATACATCCTCTAAAAAACTAGAAATGTAATATTTTTGCCTGCAAAAGGATGACACTACCTTTAAGGCCGGTTTAATACTGTTTGACGGAGCTTCTAAACTTCTATGCAAATGAGAACGCTTTGGGGGGGGGGTCAAATTTATGAAATTCAATATCAACGACAAAAAATGCAAGGTCTCCTCTATTTCTCCATTCATAATCTATTAATATTATATTGTTATTATTTAATGAATAATTTCATAAAACGACTTCTTCAGAAAACTACTAACACATCCCTTTCGAGAAAGCCCCCCCCCCGGTTTTCCCGAATGGGTACGTTAATTGACCCCCCCTCCCTCAACAAACCCTTTCGAAAAAAGCCCCCCCCCCCCTGGTGTTCACGAAAGGATGCGGCCATCCCCGCTCCATCCCCCCCCCGGTCGAACGCAGACGATCGTGCAAGCCATTCATCGGTGACCAAACACAGTCCCCAACTATCTTAATCCATTCGCTCTGTAGTAAATAATTGCTCAATTTTCGGATAACGAACCTTATTCTGTTTACGGAAAACCAAAACTCATTCTATTTTCGGAATAACGAACATTTTTCTATTTTAGGAAAACGAACCTTTCTGACTATCGGACCGCAGGGCCGCCGCGGACTTTCGAACCGCGGACTATCGGACCAGCGGACATCGGGCTTAGCCGCTTGGGGGGGGGGGGGTCTAGAATTATGAACTTCAATATAAAAAAAAAATACCCGCTCTCTTTTTCTCCTATTATATCTATCAATATTATATTGTTATTATTTGATAAATAATTTTCATACAAACGACTGGTCAGAAAACTACTAACACAGCCTTTCGAGAAAGCCCCCCCCCCACCCCGGTTGTCCCGAATGGGTGCGTTAATTTGACTCCCCTCCCTAACGACTCTTTCGAGAAAAGCCCCCCCCCCCCGGTGGTTCCTGAAAGGGTACGGCCATCCCCGCTCCGCGAACGCAGACGATCGTCGCAAGCCGAATGAACCCATCAAACAACAAAAAAATACGCCATTTTATAATTACAAAGAGGTATTTTAGTAAGTTTAGACACTAAAAATCATCTCTTTATCGTTTTTGGGGTTATGTACAAAACCTTTGGACATGTGTCAATGATCCTATGGCACTTTTTTGAAAATTCATGGTTCAATGAACACATAAGACTAGAAAACCTAATTTGTCATGTATGGAGTAAAATTTGAATTTTTACTTTGATTAAACAGCACAATTGTTTTGGGAGGGTACCTCGAAATTTATTTTCACAAAAATCCCGGTGTTTCACGTCTTACTGGGCACAAGATACAAGAAAATCATGCAAATGAGAAGAAAGTTTAGAGCTCCGTCACGGTTCAAGTTTCATGGTATAACTCATGGTAGGATAAACAATAATCATCCATGAATTTAGGCCGAATTTCATAATTGTCAGATACTGATTGCCTCCCACATTAACTTTGTGTACAGAGGTTTAGCAAAAAGTGAAATTTGGCACAATTTCATTGATAATTTTTTGTCTACTTGACTTATTCCATGAAACTTGACACACAGCTTAAGATGGTCATAATTCAAATTGCTATCCCGGTAAGTCACTGAACCGTGACGGAGCACTAAACTTTTTTCTCATTTGCAGGCTTTTCTTGTATATTGTGCCTAGTGAGGCGTGTAACATCGGGATTTTTGTGATAATAAATTCAAAGGTACTCCCCAAAGCAATCGTGCTGTTTAATGAAAGTAAAAATTCAAATTTTAGTCCATACATGGCAAAATAGGTTTTTCTAGTCTCACGTGCTCATTGAAGCATGTTTTTTTGTTTTTAAGTGCCATAGGATCATTGACACATGTCCAAAGGTTCTAAACATAACCCCAAAAATGTTACTGAGATGGTTTTTAGTGCCTAAAATTACTACAATTCCTGTTCATTATTCAAAAATTCCCCCCCTTTTTTTTTTTTTTTTTATGTGTTCATTCAACCGTGAATTGTTAGCAAAAATCGAAATAAACTTCCAAAACAGGGATTCCATCATATTGATCAAACATGCCACGTACAATTTGCAAAAACTGCAGTTTTTGCAATTTTAACCCAGTGCTCACTCAACCATGGAAGTTTTTCATGAACTCATTTTGTATGTTAGGGCACACATGTGGCATCTTTTTTTGACAAGCATGATATTAAATTGTTTTAATATTGTTCCGAAATAATTAATCAAAGTTGCGATAATCGCCTTGTGAACTTCAAAAAGGACATTTTTGCATTTAACCATTACACATTGAAGCATGACATGATGATTCTTCTTAAAACTGGTAGCTCATAAAATTACCTACACGGACATATTATTAGATTTTTTTTCAATTCCTCGTGGTTCAAAAATTATTGATATCTAAAATAGGGGGAACTTACTTTTTGTGTTGTATTTATATTGGGTCTTTGATGCACGATCGGCTCGGGCTTCGCGCTCGCATTGTTTTTTTTTTTGTTCGTTTGTTGTTTTTTTTTTCAATGTTTCATTTAGATACAAATCCATTTAGAGGCATCTCTTTTTTTTTTGGGGGGGGGCACCCCTTATTCATCCGAATATTTTTCTCCTTTTTTTTTTTTTCTTTTTTTTTTTTTTTGTCTCTGATCTCAAACGCCCCACTTTCAGAAAAAGTACCCCTTTTCCATCATGACCCCACACTTTCAAATTCGTTCCGCTGCCTATGTGACCGGTCATGGCGCGGTCACATGTTCGACGCATGGCCAACGCACAGTATGAGCTTGGTGAGCGTAATTCATTCGTCGAGCGCGATCAACCAACGCAGTGCATTGATTGCGTATTTTAATATGTGTTGTTTATGTGTGCTCTGTGTGCACATCGTGTCAACCAGTTTTATGGATGTGTACTGTAATTATGTTTTGCGGCCCTCTACGTCCCTTCCAGGCCGGTATCTGTTAATGTGTGGTAAGCTCGTTGAAGTTAGCTTTATTAAACTCGATATTTACTGTAACTGGTTTCCCAACCGAGTTTAATTTATTGTCGTGGTGGCAGCTTGGATTTTGAACCTTGCCTGCACTGCACACCGATGGGTTTCATGCTAGCCTAGCAACCAGTTGGTCGACAAATCCATTGTCGTGATAGGTGATATTGAGCATACACATCTGTGCCGTAGTCCCACTCATAGTCATGCCCGACTGTTCCCTGTCCCCTAGGCGGAGGGGGTAATAAATCGCCTCCACATGGCCTGAGCGAGAGGCCACACTTATCAGTAGTGTATTGATTTGAATTTTTTTTTTCTAATATTCCTTTATGTTTGTGAGTCAAGTCAAATCAGTAAAAATGAGAAAGATAAGTATGTGGCTGAAAATGATTATGTCAGTCGTGATAATTGATGATTTGTGTTGATTATGATGATGTTCTTGAACTTGAATTGAACACAGTATTGAGCCACCAACCTCGTCCCCAGCTCATAGATCTTAGGGGTACCTTGTAATTACTTGTATGCCTAGTTATCAGCAAGGCCACCCCCTTTTATGTGCACAATCTTTACCGGTGATTCTACTACTAGTCAGTAGGCATAGCACTCAACACTGGTCACAAACCTGCCACGCAGTCTACACAGACTCTTTCATGCCCTCGACTTTTTAAGAGACAAATTTCAACTTGAAATAGGAATATAACCAAAAGCAAATATGTCTACCCAAAGGAACATTCAAATATCATTCCTGTAAAATATCTCCTCAATTCAGTAGTAGGACCTATTTTAAAACATTGTTTTAACACAGCTAAATTTCTGAGCACAGAGTATTGATCCAAAGTTTGACCCACTCTCACTGCACTGAGCTCACTGTCCCCAATTCCCTGAAAACTCTCTCTTTTAATTTGTCTCTCCTTGGATTTCTATTCTATATTTGGGAAAGATTTTTCCATATATGGGAGCCATGACTTCACTCCACACAAAAGTGCTGGGGACATTTATGTATGAGTCATACTTTTGAAGTTTTGGCGAGTTTTACCAATTTTCACAAAGTTGTCTCCAAATCAGTCATTTTTACTTTATGAGTCATACTTTTGAAGTTTTGGCGAGTTTGTCTCTCCTTGGATTTCTATTCTATATTTGGGAAAGATTTTTCCATATATGGGAGCCATGACTTCACTCCACACAATAGTGCTGGGGACATTTATCTATGAGTCATACTTTTGAAGTTTTGGCGAGTTTTACCAATTTTCACAAAGTTGTCTCCAAATCACTCATTTTTACTTTATTTCATACGTCCAGGCAGACATGCTATAGTTGAATCTTCACTGTTTCACATGACGTAGTTAGAATTTTATTTTGTTGGGTGCAAAACCTAAATAAGAGACATAGAACTTGGGGGAGTCATTTCGGCTACAGCCCGATAGTCCGCAGGTCCGATAGTCCGCGGGTTCGATAGTCCGCTGGTCCGATAGTCTGCGGGTCCGTTAGTCCGAGGGTCCGATAGTCCGCGGGTCCGATAGTCCGGGGGTCCGTTAGTCCGCGGGTCAGATAGTCCGCGGGGGGGGGGGGGGGGGGAGATGTTTGTTACTCTGAAGGTTCGTTATTCCGAAAAAAGAAAAATGTTTGTTAGTCCGAAAACAGAAAAGGTTCGTTATTCCGAAAATAGAAAAAGGTTCGTTGGTCCGAAAATAGAAAAGGTTTGTTATTCCGAATTTTTTGTTATTCCGAAAATAGAAAAGGTTCTTTATTCCGAAATTAGGATGAGGTTCGTTATTCCGAAAATAGAAAAGGGTTCGTTATTCCAAAAATAGAAAAAGGTTCGTTGGTCTGAAAATAGAAAAGGTTTGTTATTCCCAATTTTTGTTATTCCGAAAATAGAAAAGGTTCGTTTAGTCAGAAAATGAAATAAGGTTCGTTAGTCCAAAAATTAAATACGGTTCGTTTTCCGAAAATGAAATAAACTTAGTTAAGTAATAAAAAAATAAATAAATAAATAACGGTGTCTCATGGTAAAAAAAAAAAAAAAAAAATATTATGCAATAATAGTCTCAGCGGATGTTATTGTTTAACAGCTTCTGCTGTTAAATTTCCATTTTAGGAGAATTTATTTCACACAATTATCAACAGCGATTTTTACTGATAAAGAATTAGTTTCGCTTCTATTAATGGGCCGTTAAACAGTCCATAACTAAATTATTTATTCCGCAATTGTTTCGTTCCATCTTTATTTCATGAAGAATTTACTTCCCAACGTTATCGATGGCGACAATAAGTTTCGCCAAAAAAAAAATTAATTTCGCAATTATATCCACTCCGTCTTTATTTGATGAAGAAGTTATTTCGAAACATTATCGGTGGCGAATTCTTGATCTTCCGATAAAGATTAATTTTGCTGATAATGTTTTTAAATAATTTCTTTGATAAAATAGATATTGAACGAATAAAATTGCGGAATTAATTTATTTATTA
The DNA here is from genome assembly GCA_940671915.1 of Paracentrotus lividus. Classification (NCBI taxonomy): domain Eukaryota; kingdom Metazoa; phylum Echinodermata; class Echinoidea; order Camarodonta; family Echinidae; genus Paracentrotus; species Paracentrotus lividus. Next base: position 87,046 of record CALNVZ010002068.1, on the reverse strand, counting down.
ATTTATTTCTTGAGTGATAACAACCGTTGATAATGTTGGGAAATAAATTCTTCATTAAATAAAGATGGAATTAACGAAACAAAATGCGTAATTCATAGTTTAGTTATAGACTGTTTAACGGCCCGATTATAGAAGCGAAACTAATTCGTTATCAGTAGAAATCGCTGTTGATAATTTTGTGAAATAAAATCTCCGAAAATCAAAATTTAACAGCAGAAGCTGTTAAACAATGACAGCCGCTGAGACTATCATTGCATAATATCCTCTTTTTTTTAATTACACTATTCTTTTCTTTTTTTTAAAGTAAATAATTTCATTTCCGGAATAACGAACCTTTCTCTATTTTCGGACTAACGAACCTCATTCTATTTTCGGAATAACGAACCTTTTCTATTTTTAGATATAACTAAAATTCAGGATAACGAACCTTTTCCTATTTTCGGAATAACGACCTCATTCTATTTTCGAAATAACAAACCTTTTCTTGTTTTAGATAAAACAAAAAAATCGGAATAACATACCTTTTCTATTTTCGAACTAACGAACCTTTTCTATCTTCGAACTAACGAACCTTTTTCTATTTTCGGAATGACGAACCTCATTCTATTTTCAGAATTACGAACCTTCAGAGTAACAAACATCACCCCCCCCCCCCGGACTATCGGACCCGCGGACTATCGGGATGACCCCGTCATTTCTATTTTGGTGCATCTGTGAGGAAGACCCCACACGCTCAACAAACAGTGTGTCCCACAAAAAATGATAATGGCACTTTAGATGGGTGTAATATTAAAATTTCAAAATCATATTGTTTATATATTTACACCCGTAAGCTACAATTCGTTTTTTACAACTGGATGAAATTTTATGTCATATGGTCCAAGAATCACAAAGATATGAGCATTTTGTCGTTACACATTAGGAAACCTCTCCATCCAAGTTTGTATTCAGTAGTACCAGATGTGTCGAATAAAACAAACCCAAGTTTGATCATTAAGACTTTGAAAAATATTTCAGTAGTAATTATGAAATTTATATCACTGTAAAGAGCAACTCACTACCATTTTAATGATACCTCTCTCGGCTCACCAATACCATGTATCACTGAACCCCATTGTTTTAAATATGTCTTGCAAAATTGTGAGTGGTTCACTTTCACGCTCCATGATGTTCAAAGTTGGGTTTCCTTTGAGGCACCTTTGAATAACGCATCTCAAGGAGCATGAAAGTGAACACTCACCATTTTCCAAGACTTTTTCAGAACAATGGAGTTCAGCGATGCGTGATATTGGTGAGCCGAGGGGCATATCATTAGAATGGTAATGAGTTGCACTCTACAGTGATATAAATTTCATAATCACTACTAAAATATTTTTCAAATTATTAATTATCAAGCTTGGGTTTCTTTGATTCGATATACCCGGTACTACTTAATAAAACAAACTTGGATGGAGAGGTCTCCTGACGTGTGATGAAAAAATGCTCATATCTTTGTGATTATTGGACTATATCACATAAAATTTCATCCAGTTGCAGAAAATGGACTGTAGTTTACGGGTGTAGAGTATTGATTAATGTAATATTGTAATTTTAATATTATACCCATCTAAAGTGCCATTAGCATTTTTTGTGGGACACACTCTATATCATGGCACGCTCAAGATACACAGGCTTCATAACAGACTGGATGCAGAAGAGAAGAAACCGTGTTACGTACATTATAAACACATAACTGCTGAGAACTTTCACAGTAAAATATGTTTTATATTTCAGGGATAAATTATGATGACTTTTCTTTGTTGGTCATATTTATATTATCATATTAAAGACCTTAATTAGAAGGGGTGTTTGCTTGAAATTCCAAAGGGAGTGAAGTATGCAAGTGTATACAGCTGAGAGTGTGTACAGAAGTCTGTGTGCGAGTATCTTGTGTGTATTAAACGGTCTCTGTATGTAAGTTGGCTCTTCTAAGCAATGCGTAGCAGCCCTACTCAAATATTGCCTAGCAAACTGATTACGATGTTTGCAGACAACTGCTATTTCCAAATGATTTGAAAGGAGATTATCACATGGGAGTAAACAATATGATTACATAATTTCTTACTCATTTTCACTACTATATACTTTGAAATACTGTTGATTATCGTTTATGGTAAAGCACAAGCGTTGATGTCCAAGAATTAATGGAAGAAGAATATAAACCATATCTTGAAAAGGGATACACATTTTACACTGTGACCAATGACCCTCCTTATGTTCAGTTGTTTTCGTATCCTTTGAAGAAAGAGTGGGATATAATCTCTTGAAAATAGTGTAGAAAAAAGTACTTTGTAGTAAATTTATGTTTGAGAGAACAACAAAATAGCTTTTTTTCACGAAGAACAGTACCTTTGTACGCCACAAGTTTTTTTCACAGTTTTTTAATGATTTGTTACAATTATTTGGTGTCCAGTAAATATTAACATATTGCATACATTGTTAACCTATACAAATCTTATGGTCACAGGACAACTATTATTATATGCAAACTGTAATTTTGATATTCAAGTCGTTGTTCTGAAAGATTGTATGCATTTGCATTATTATCATGTACCATTTGTACCAACGTCACATTTCTGAAAATATTTTATGTATATTTAATTAGGCAATATATGGTGTTGCCTTTATCAGATATAGAGTACATATGAAGACCTAACTAATGTTTTATGTCAACTGCTCTACATTGCCATTTAGTCAGGCAATATACTGATCACGTTTTGTGATGGTATTTGAGAGCGCTTTAAAGTTATATTCGCATATTTAATGAGATGGTCATATGAGTTCTGAAGTAATACTGATTATTTGCATATTTCCATTAAAACTCTGGCTTAAAATTGATAGGTACTGGTTTGTAATTGTATACAAATGCTAAAAAAAAAACTTATAAATGGTATATTGTAAAAAAAAAAAAAAAAAAAAAAAATCTGACGAAAAAAAAGTAAAAAAATAATTGTGCCTAATTTGTATAAATATAATTAGACTACTTAATCATCTACTTTGCATATTTAATGAGACGAATTAAAAAATCTTATTTCAAAATATAAAGCTTGGAGAAAGTGACCACTGTACCAATTTTTATCACTTTACCACTTGCAGAATTTTAGTTATGTCATTTATGCATATTAAATAGCTGGACTTAGACTATTTTTCGACATTGTTTTAGTTACAGTCATCAATTTTACGTCTAAGACTGTTTTTTTACCATCCATATATTTTTTTAAAGTGTATGATATGTCTGATTTTTGCAATATATAGAGAGTTGCCAAAAGTTGTATTGAAATATGTAATTGCCATCCATACAATGTATTCTGTATTTAAGATAGAAGTGTCCAAAATACCTTAATTAACATTTTTAGGCCAAAATGGCTAATTTTGGCAGGTTTTGGACCATTTTAATAAATTATTTTTTTCGATAACTCTAAAATGCAATGTTCATTTTGAAAGATTTTTTCACCAGAATGCAACTTTTAATGAAATCTTTGAAAACATACTCATGGTGTATGATCATACCTAAAAGGTATACCAATCTTTGTGGCAGTGAAAATGAGTCTAACAGCTATGAGAGTGAATAAGGTACCTTCCCAAAAGTTAAAGCCGCAGCCCGCTGCGTGAACGCCGCACTGCGGGCAAATAGGCAGAATATACCGTCCCCCTAGTATTATTCTTCCATTGACTTAATTATAAAGCGCCGCTGTGCGGCGTTCACGCAGCGGGCCGCGGATTTAATTTTGGGAAGGTACCTAAGAAGAGAATGAAGCAGGTATACCCAGTCTCGATTGTGACTATGATGATTATGAAACGGATGATTACGAATATGAATATTATGACAGTCAATTACATAGCTCCCAATGCAACAGGCCCCGTCAACCGTGTTCTGAGGTTAGGGTCCTAGATCAGGCGCGTATCCAGGATTTGGCACCCCGGGGGGGGGGGCCCGATGTGATTTTGATTTTTGATCAGGGGAAACCTAGGGTACTGATCTGCCGCATTATGATGCGGCCAGCCCTTCTGTTATGCCTAATCAGGCCCACCTGGTTCATTTTGTGGAACTGTTCTATGGCAATCAGTGTGTTCGTGTCAACCTTGTCAGTGGGTCCACAGATAATTCAATTAGTCAGTCTACGGTTATGTGTCTAGGATGTGATATTGTGCCCACTTCACAGTCTGTGTATCCTACTCGCAATTCCTCGCCTCTTGTGATCATAGGAAAGACTTGTAAAATATTCAAAAGGGATGACCAGAAGTTCCTGTTTGAAGGATTAGTTGTTGAATCTTTATTGTTGCTGTGCAAGCTGGAATTCCATTCATGGAATTGCACGACGTGTTCATCTGACCGTCTAAGTGTGTTGTGTCGTTACGTGATAGACCATCGTATTAATACGGTCCTTCACCTAGTCCGGCAGCTGTCAAGCTGTACGATTCGCGCTTTCCCGCCTCGGCTATCGATAGCATTGACCGGCCCCATCCCATTCAGTCCTCTGATATTAGCGACAGGACTCCACCCCGCCCTCCTAAATTAGATCAACCATCTACTTGTGACACTTTGGGGGAACTCAACAGACCTCCTATGTGCGTGGGCCGACATCCTCATCCTTTAGATGCAGACACCAGTCAGCCACCAGATCCTTCATCGTCTGGAGACCATGAAGACACTGGATGCTCCCTTCATGATCCTCCTCTGGTAGCTTCTACTCATATCGCTAAGTGTCTTAATGATTGTGACACAAACAACATGGTCGCCACCCAGTACCTTCATGTGACTCCTCATCCTCCAGCCCAGAAGATGGACAACCCTCCTGGTCCACCCCCGGACTCTTCTCATCAACCTACCCGGAAGATCTGTGTCATATTTTGTCGACCCGCGGAGTCACCTCCCCATTCTCATACTCAAAGGATCGATAACCTTCCTGGTCAACACCGGAAGTCTCTTCGCGACGTCCAAACTGGTCTCCACGATTCTACCAGTGATCCTTGGTGTACCAAGATGTTGGATCCTCCACACCGTCTGCCAGGTACCATCGCATCTTTCGCCTCTGCCCCTGTGATGACTCTTGAGAATCGCCCATGTCATCCTTTTGGCGACCGCATTGGACTACCACCAGGTAGTCCTCCGGACATTAACTTTAGATTTCGCAGGACCCCTTACTAGGATTTCAATTGTGATATCACCGCATTTTAGAGCCACTATGTTATCATATTAATGAGCAGGACTCTATTGTTACGTTTCATGGCTTTCGTCGTGTAACGCCATTATTTGGACGTTACATTATGTTTGGAAACAGGACTCTATTCTTATGTTGCATGATCTGCCTTGTGTAGTATTATATTATATGGAATGAATACACTGTATCCCATTTTGTCCTTTCGTTTTTTCTATCCTACTCTTTCCCCCATGCTCCTTCACTCATTTCCTTTCACAGTTTTATAGGCATACAATGTAAATTTTTTGTTTGCAACATTTGTTTTTAAAATTAGCGCAATTACAGTCAATTCCTGTTTTTACTGCTAGTTAGTTAATTACAGTAAATTCCTGTTGTACTTAACATTGGTGTATTTATAGTCAGTTCCTGTTTTACTGAAAATTATTATATTTGCTGTCAAAGCATGTTTTACTGCAAATTATTGTATTTACAGTCAATGCCCGTTTTCTTGACAATTACGGTTTTTACAGTAAATTCTTGTTTTACTGATAGAGTATTTATAGTTAAAACTCGTTTTATTTACGGTCTATACCTGTTTTACTGTATCAATGATTCACACAATCTAATATTTCATGTTTTATATTAATTTGATCATTTTTATATGTTATAATAATGAACATGTTATTTTCTATATATTTCTGTATCTGACATTTGTTTATCAATGTTTTGTTTGAACAAATATTGTCACCGCTTGGCAAAAGGATACTACCGATTATTTTGTAATGGTTTTCGGCTCTATTAATGACTTGATAGTTTTTATTGATTTTTATGTACTCCAAATACATAGATTTCATGGTTATAGAAGATAAAGTTCATATGGATCTCCTTATATATATAATGTTTACTCAGGTGTGTCAATTTCATCTAATCTGATTCGTCAGTCTATTTCCCAATCTCTGTAAAAAAAAACAAAAAAAAAACAACAACAACAACAAAAACAAAACAAAAACAAAGCAAACAACAACAACAACAACAACATTTCAGACCAACGATCTATTGGAAAATAATTATGCAGTACTGCATTAACGAGGCTGGATAGTTAGTGGGCTATTGCAGTGTGATTCTAAAATTTTCCAGTTCGTAACCTATTTCTAATTTGTGCATATAAGCATAGACTCTATACAGTGTGGGGTATTGAATTTCACCTCTGTGCCAAATAATTTAAGTCTGGTTAATTCATTATGTTTTTTTGGCAGGTGCTTATATTGTTATGCCATCTGCGATGGTGAAAATTACTAGTCTAGTTTTGTTTATATTGAGTGTACATGAACCTCTGATATTGTGTATTATTTTGTTCACAAGATTGCATTTGTCTCTGGTCATTTTCGTGGTATATCATCCTGCACCACCAATTCTTTCCGGGTCTGTAGATGTTGTAGGGAATGGTGGAGAAGAAAGGTCAGATTTTATTAGTATGGTTAGTTTGTAATATTGGAAGATACATGTTTGTTAGTTGATGTTTCGTTGATCAGGTACTGCTGTTATATTTACAGTTTGAATGTCATAATTATGTATTTAAACAGTGTCGTATTCAGTGATACTTTACCTATAGAAGTTTAGACATTGTTGTGTTCATGTTATATTTACTCAATTTTGATCATAAAAAATAGTATCCCATGCCATCACCCACACGGTAGGTTTATAAATATGATAACTGGTGTACTAGATATTTAGTAACAAATGATCGTTTTTGGTTTTTATGGGTTCGATATGAAGAGCTCATTTCCAAAAGGTACTACATCCATTTTCCATCAAAATTCTTTTTTTTTTTTTACATTAATCTACTCATTTTTAGCACCTCTACCGTACTGTTACTAACAGAAACATGAATTTTTAATAGGACGGGTGAAAAAAAAATAATTAAAAAAAATCATATCATTTCCAAAAGGTACTACATCCATTTCAGTTCGTTTCCAAAAGGTACTACATCTACTTTTATGTAGTCCCATTTATTTGTTTTTATTGCATGGAAATAGTGCGAGGTTGGTTAAGTTCGCAAAAGCACTAGTGAAAATTTGAAATTCTATTTACTCAATTCAACGTTGTTGTTTCTTTAACATGGCATCTATTTAAAGCAAGATGAAATAGTACAAAATGTTCCTTTTTGAACAAACAAAATGCTGAGATACATGGCAATTTACATACTCTGAGACATTTCGTTTCCAAAAGGTACTACATCCATCAGAACAAAAATTTAAAAATTCGTTTACAGAAAAACTTGCTGACCTATATTTTTCTTTGACTGGTTTCCCTCTAGCATCATAGAGTAGAACAATCTGTAAAAGTTTTATTCCAAACAGACACTCCTATCAATGAAAAAAAAAAAAAAAACGTGTTTTTCTCCGAATTCACAAATATGGATGTAGTACCTTTTGGAGATGACCTCTTTATATATCAATGTATATATGGAAGCGATAAAAGGGCAAAAAGTGGTCGCGCCATTATGTTATTGTTTAATCTTGTCAACCAATTTTATCGATGTGTACTGTTATTATGGTGTGTGGCCCTCTACGGCCCTCCCAGGCCGGTATCTGTTTATGTGTGGTAAGCTCGTTGAAGTTAGCTTTATTAAACTTGATATAATTTACTGTAACTGGTTTCCCATCCGTGTTTAATTCATTGTCGTAAACCTAAAAGGGGGTTTAGTATTTAAGCAGCATAGCCCTACAGGCTACTCACCTGAACTGAGCTAACCAAGGTACTCATAGCGAATATGGTGACGTTCTCTTCTGAAGTCGACCTCGAATCGTGAAGTCCTTGGGTGTCCATGAGAATTACTGCAACCTGTACATTGTAAATATTGTGTGTATAGAGGTGAGCTTTAGTTCAGAGGGTCATATTTCAAACCCAATGTGACGTAAAATCTTCATAATAATAATAATAATAATAATAATATAGCATTAATAATGCGCCGACTATTTCGTTGCCTATTCAGTGGCACAGCTTATATTACTACCCGGATATAGCCATAGTGGCCCTGTATTTGATAATAAAGAGCGCTTTAGGCATTCGAGGAATTTCCCATTTACCTTACTTTGGTCAAATATGGCAAATGGTAGATTACTATCTTGCCAAAATGTATGAGTCTAGTAAAGAACTAAATTGGTCATATTTTCAAATGTTAAACAATTTCGTGTCCTTGTATGCCTACCCAAGCTCATTAGAAGGCATATGAAGAGTTTCATTCGAAAATGGACTAAATCCACTTTTGGAGTTTCTGAGTAAATAATGATTTCAAATTGATCACTTTACCATGTACCATATGATTTAATTTTGGTACACATGCTAGTGTATTAGCCTTAGGTCATTCTAATAACAATTTTAAAAATCTAGATATAATTTTTATATTTCTTATGATTTTTAGAAATCTTAAATTCTATGGATTTAGTTCCTTTTGGAATGAAACTCTCGTAAATCGTCTAATTTTCCAATACAACATCACGTTTTCATTTAATTTAAGATTTTAGTCAGCCTTAAATGTGTTTAGATGGTATAAGGTTTATGAATTAAATGAAAGATTTTTTTTTTTTTTTTTTTTTAAGGAAAATTATATCACAAAAAATCTGGTATTCATTCGGTTCAAATAAATTATTCGAAAAGGGACTGAATACAAAAATATTAATAAAATGCTGAAAATTAATCAAATTTATTCAAATTTACCTAAAGATTTAAGATCAACATGTGCAGACTGTGTGCAAAAATCATAACAAATATCCGACGGGGACTTAGTAAAAGTTAAGCTATTTAGAATCCACATAGTGGATTTATTCCCTTTTTGGAAAGAAACTGTTTTGATTTAGTCCCTTTTGGAATGAAACAGAAATTTGAAACATCAAAATATTTTTTTTTTCCAAAAAGAAAAAATTAGAATGCCATGTTGGGAATTTTAATCCCTTGTACTAGGTGCATATATTTAGCTTTTTAAAAAATGAAATTTGGTCAAATATGGATTTAGTCCCTTTTGGAATGAAGCTCTTTATAGTACAGGTATATGTCTTTACTTGCTCGGCAAGAGCTTATTTATCCGTTACCAACATTATTAAAAAGAACCTGCACATAAAATGTAGATGGATGACATCGTTCCTGATACTTAACACAACACAAATAGAAAATTCCCCCTATTTCAGATATCAATAATTTTTGAACCAGGAGGAATTTAAAAAAATAAATAAATAAATAAAAAAATAAGGGGAACTGTCTTTTTGTGTTCAGTTCAGCTATTAAAGCTAATATAGTGTTAAGGTCATGAGATTGAATCGTGAAAGAAACTGTCTTAAAGTGATTGGAAAGGTTGATAACAATGCAACTTAGAATTGTTTATTGATGTGAGGCTTTTGAATCAATCAAATGATAAGAAATTTACCATATTCTTCTCATAGTAACGTGCACTGCACTAAAAAAATGCATGTATCCCAGGTCGAAAAACCAGTTGAGGTCCAGTTAAACTAACTGGTACTGGTACCAGTTGATTCCAGTAAAGGTGAACTGGTTTCAATATGGATTTTGGAACACTGGTATCAACGGAAATCAATTGGAATCAACCGGGAAATTCCCATTCAAACCAGTTGAAAATGCCAGTTGTCAACTGGGACCAGGTGATACCAGTTAAATATACCAGTTATCAACTGGTAGCAGTTCCAGTTGAATGTACTGGTGCTGGTACCAGTTGATTCGAGGAAGGGTGAACTGGTTTCAATACCAGTTAATTCCAGTTGATACCAGTGTTCCGAAATCCATATTGAAACAAGTTCAGCCTTACTGGGATTAACTGGGACCAGTTAATACCAGTTAAATATACCAGTTGTCAACTGGTAACAGGACCAATTGATAGCAGGTGAACTTACTGATGCAACACATGCATTGGCTTAAAAGGGCTGTCCCACTGGAGGCGACCGTTGTTGCGACAACTGGCGATCTTGCTATTGTGAGTGTGGTAGCCTAGCTAATGCGGCGGTCACAACTCGCCGTACCTTCGACGTACAACTCCCTACGATGGATTTCGTAGAAAATTCGTGCAGCGTATGTACCAAGCAGGCACGTTGCCTGTGCGACGTGCAGGAAGTTTTTCCAATACCCTTACTACAGAAACGCAGGAATCGCAGACCTGTGCTTGCATTGTGCATGCAACGCAGGCTACGTTGATTGCACGTGCCCCGTAGCCTACGACGAGTTGTGACCGCCGCATTAGATAGAGTCTTATATAGGTATATAATAGTCTTTTTAAAGCCGAACTCGATAATTATGACATTCTCAGGTTGTCGCCACAACGATCGCCGCCTGTGGGACAAGCCCTTTAGTGATTAAAATCTTATTCTATTAAGAATAAATTTCTTATTCTAATTAAGAAGCGGCCAAAATGACCTGAACTGAATGAGTGGGACAAATAATCAGTTTTAACGTGGATAGCAATAAACATTGTACTCAATACAAGTAGTGCGTTGTAAACTGAATTACTTGCACACACTTTGGCGGTTGTTTTGACCCACACTGTCCATGTGCATATAAATCATGTATATAGGAATGGTCAGTGCAGGTCAAAATGGTAAAAACCGCCAAGGTGGACATTACAATGATTAAATCACTTCAAATACGACAGATTGTGAGTCTTGTAATCTTTGTGCATGCCTTTTGTTGTAAAAACAATTATCAAACACATTTTTTTAAGAGTGCATAGTCGGAATGCTGAGTGGGGAGTGAGGAATGTGCACACATTGTGTGCAGGTACATCGGAACCTGATGACCCGGGTGATAACAAGGTAAATATTCGTCGTTACGTCAATCATGTCTTTATCTCGTCTACAATCCGTTGTTATCCAGTTCTGACCGAGTGAACCGCTCGTTCACTTTTTACCCTTCGCAGCACGTTCAAACCGTCACTAAGAGTGCCCATGGTTGGATGATAAAAGTTATGTAACATGTTCGTAGTATGTTCCTTTTCGTTCAAAGTAAGTCCTTCCCGTTTAACGTACGTTGTCACTCCGTTTAATTTTAGAACTGGAAGCCAGCCCGATTCTTTTTTAACATGTTAAAAAAAAATCGGACTGCCTTTCCGTTCTCTCCGTCCGACCCCGTCCGTCAAGTTCGTAAACAGATTGTATAAGGTCTGTACTACGTTCAATTCGTGTGTAAACAGTGGTAAACAGATTGAGCCCGTTTATCAAGAACGTACTGAGAACTAGTCCAGTGTGACGGGGATAATTGCATGCCGTTGTATTAAAAGTGGAAGCGTCTTGCCGTTCAAGCTCGTCTGCCATGTCTAACAAGTTCTTAAGCAGATTGACATAGGTCTATAATTTGAAGGTTTACGGTATGACACCATGTGTAAGTCCTGAAAAGGACTGTTTTGAATCTTTCGTGAGCGATTGGTAGCTCTGAAAAGAACTGTTATTGTACGACGTTTCGACTAGCGTACTTTAGTCTTCATCAGGTACTAAAGCTAGAGCTGGACTGTCTTGATGTATATATAGCAAGAACAGCTTAAGGTGGTGATGTGATTGGTCAGTTGATTGGCCAATGGACGGACCAGAGTTGAGTGATTGGTCAGGTGCTGATTGGATGCTATTGTTCCCGGATTAGTATGCTATTTTTCTCGATGAGGTGTGAAGATTAGGCTTGAGTTGGAGTTAATTCCTGGTGAACTGGTTTGGACTGGTTCTCTTGTTGAGTAGAGGGTGTTGGGAGTTGAGGTGATGAAGGAAGTCCTGTAGGCTTTCTCCATCATGTTGCCAGATGACAAATGTATCATCTACATATCTGAGCCAGAGTTTAGCTAGAAGGTTCGACGACTTGATGGCAGCTGATTCGAATTCTTCCATATAGAGGTTAGCGACAATAGGAGATAGAGGTGATCCCATTGCTGCTCCTTCCTGTTGCTTGTAGAAGTTGTCTCGCCATTGAAAGGATGTTGAGTCAAGGCAAGTGACCAGAAGATCATGAATCTGGTCAGGTGACAACTCCCAACACCCAAAGATCAAGTTCACCATGGAAAGGGAAAAGAACCGCTCCATCCCATTCCTCGATGTCCTCGTCACACGGGAAGCCGACAACCATCTCTCACACCAGGTCTATCGCAAACCAACTCATACAGACAGATATCTCCATTTCAGGTCGTTCCACCACCCTTCGGTCATCCAGTCTGTCCCCAGGACTTCGATCAGAAGGGCCCATTCCATCAGTGATGACAACCACCTTCAAGGAGAACTTGAACGTGTCAAGTCTGCTCTTACAATGATCAACGGTTATCCACCACACAAGATCAGAACCAAGCCTGCCCCACCTCGCCCAAAGGAACCAACTAAGGGTACAATAGTTCTACCATATCTAGGTTCTTCATCCCACAAGCTTCAACGCATCTTTAAGTCGGCCAAGATTGAAGTCCGGCATAGATCATCCAACAAACTGCATGCTGCCCTCTATACTCACAAAGACAAGAAGCCTTCATCCTCTCGCCCTGGAGTATACAGAATACCATGCTCCTGTGGAAAGGTCTATATAGGCGAAACAGGACGTAACTTATCTACAAGACTCAAGGAACACCAGACTAGCTACAACAGAAGTGAATGGGAGAAGTCTGCAATAGCCAAACACGCCTACCAGCTTCAACACAAGATTCTCTGGGATGATGCCGAACTACTCACTTCCATCAAGCATTGGCATACCAGACGTGTACGAGAAGCCATCGAAATTAGTCAACACGATACTGTACAGCAGGACAGTGGCCTACTCATCAACAATATATGGAACCCTCTACTCAACAAGAGAACCGGTCCAAACCAGTTCACCAGGAATTAACTCCAACTCAAGCCTAATCTTCCCACCTCATCGAAAACAATAGCATCCTAATCCGGGAACAATATCATCCAATCAGCACCTGACCAATCACTCAACTGTGGTCCGTCCATTGGCCAATCAACTGACCAATCACATCACCACCTTAATCTGTTCTTGCTATATATACATCAAGACAGTTCAGTTCTAGCTTTAGTACCTGATGAAGACTAGAGTACGCTAGTCCAAACGTCGTACAATAACAGTTCTTTTCAGAGCTACCAATCGCTCACAAAAGATTCAAAACAGTCCTTTTCAGGACTTACACATGGTGTCATACCGTAAACCTTCAAATTATCTCTTTCACCATGAAAACATTCAAAGAACATCTGACATAGGTCTGTAGTACGTCTACTCCGTGTGTACATATTATTAAGCCCGTTCTTCAATATTTTCAAGAATATGGTAAGAACTTGTTCGGCGTGATGATAGTATAAGCAAATAGATAATTGTCCCCCATAATGAGAGAAATCTAACAATTTTTTTTGGAAAAAATGACAAATTGGCATTGATCTGAGTACAACGTGTAAATTTGACCAAATTATTTCTGAATTAAGATTCCAATGCGTTCGTAAGCAGCCCCTAATACGTCCATCACGTCTTTACCTCGTCTGCAGTTCGTTGGGATCTAGTTTGAACCGTGTGAAAATTTCCGTTCCCACGTTGCAGACTCCGTTCCAAAGAGAACCATTTCAAACAATGAAAAACCGTCCGCAGTTATTAGAACGATCGAGAACGATCGAAGTACGGCGATTTCGTTTGTAGTACGTCCATCTCGTTTCAGTTACGTTTTCAGTGCGTTAAATTTTAGAACGGGATGGGTGCCCGATTTTTTTAAAACACTTTTCAAAGGTCTGGCATCTATCCGACCGAGCTCGTCCATGAAGTTCGTAAACAGATCAAATTAAGACTGTACCACGTCTACTCGGTTTACACACAGACTAAGCCCGTTCGACAAAATTTGCCAGGACGTAATGAGAACGAGCTCAGTGTGACGGGGGTATAAGAGACACAGTCTAACCATGGACATATCACACGTGATAGGTCTTTAGGCACTGTATACATTGTAAATAGTACTTTATTTTTTTATTAGGGCTAATAGTCAACCATCGGCCTATAACTGACCAATAAGTGACCAGAACATTATGATACGTTGAATAAGAACTGTATTTCTGAAATCTGCATCAGATTTTACAGGGGATAAATCGTTCCCTCTACTCCACAGCAAGTAAACTCCTAAATTAAATCAGTTTGGCGAAAGGATACAGTACATGTGTACACATACACTGATACATACATGTACAGTAAAATCCAGCAAAACTGCAAAATGGTCACTTTCGTTCAAACTAGGCTAAATGACCAGGGCTGTCCAAATTTATACGGAAAATGGTATGAGATTATTGTTTGAGACCTAAGAAAGTTATTTTTTTTTTAAATGGTTTTAAGATGGGAGAACCATTACTTGGATGACTCTGATGGTAATTTTGGTCTTATTTTGGCCCCAAAATGATAAAAATGTCTTCTTCTTTTTCTTTTTTTTCTTTTTTTGGCAAAAAATTGACCAAAATAACCCCTTTAATGACACTCAAGGTCAATAAAAACTACTTATTTCTAGAATCAGCGCACATCTGTAAATCAGATACGTTTTTAAAATCCTATTTATCAGTCGGGAAAAACTATAAAATGAAATCTTTTTGACCACAAGTTACAAATTACATTCTTGGTCAAAAATTGGCCAAGGAGTGGCATTTCTAGAATCAGCGCAAAATGTTATCCAAGATAAGACCTTCAAACCTTCCCCAGCAAAAATTCTGATTAAAGGCCCTTGGCTCCTAGGGTGAATATTAAAATAAATCAACATCACACTTGTCAAAAAAAAGATGCCACATGTGCATAACATGACTAACATACAAAATTATTTTACGGTAAACGGTCGATTTAGCACTGTGTTAAAATTGGGGGGAAAATACAGTTTTTGCTTTTTTTACAAGGTATATTCGATCAAATATCAAATATCAAAATATGCTCAAGTGCAATGTCCTCTCAAAAGTGCAGACAAAGAATCTATCCTGTATCGCTGGTCTGAAATGCACTTCAATGCCAACCGCGAAGTTTCTGCTGACGCATTAAATAATATTGCCTTGCAAGAGATAAAAAAAAAAAAAAATATCAACCAGATGAGATAAAATTAATCACCTGGTGTCGATGGCATCCTTCCTGAAGCCCTGAGATTTGGTGGTCCCTACCTTCACTTCAAAATGTATGAGCTCTTCAGAGTGTGTTGGGAGCAATGCAAGATCCCGCAGGACCTACGTGATGCTGTGATAATCACTCTGTACAAGAACAAGGTGAGAAGACAGACTGCCACAACTACCGTGGCATAACACTCTTATGCATAGCTGGAATGGTTTTGGCTAGGATTCTTCTGAACAGACTTCTCCATCGCAGAACCAAACCTTCCAGAGCCAGTGTGAATTTAGGGCTAACAGGAGCACAGCGGACATGATATTTGCCTTGATACAACTGCAAGAGAAATGCATTGAGCAAAACAAAGGTTTGTTTGTAACTTTCGTTGACCTTACCAATGCGTTTGATTCAGTGAGCAGACAATGTTCGTGGCAGATCTTAGAGAAACTTGGCTGTCCACCAAGATCCATGTCTATCGTGCAACAGCTGCATGAGGGACAACGTGGACAAGTAAAGTTAAATAGTGACCTGTCAAATTCCTTCGTGATATCAGGGTTGTGTTTTAGCCCCCACCCTCTTTTCACTATTCTTCAGCATGATGCTTGGGCAGGCGACCATGCACCTTAGTGAGGGAGTGTACATCCGTTTTCGAGCAGATGGAGGGCTCTTCACTTCAGACGCTTCCAGACATGCACCAAACCCAAAGAGCAGCTTGTACGCGAACTTCTTTTCGCAGATGACTGTGCTTTATTAGCGCACAGCCAACAAGACCTGCAACGCATCACATCGTGTTTCTCCGATGCAGGTAAGCAGTTTGGCCTGTCCATCAGCATGAATAAAACAGAGGTTTTGTTCCAGCCTGCTCCCCGAGAAGAATACACTCCTCCTGTCATATCCATCCAAGGCACTACACTGAATGCTGTTAAATACTTCACCTACCTCGGAAGTACAATCTCGAGTGATGCAAGCCTTGACAAAGAAATTGAGCACAGACTCTAAAAAGAAAGTAATGCTTTTGGCAGACTTCGTAAAAGAGTATGGTCAAATCATCTCCTCAAAACGAAGTCCAAACTTGGCGTTTACAGGGCTGTTATCATCTCTCCTGTATGGGGCTGAATCCTGGACTCTGTATCGTCGTCATATCCGTCTTCTGGAACGTTTCCACCAAAACTGTCTCCGTAGCATATTGAAGATATGCTGGCAGGATCGTGTGACCGATGCTGAAGTCCTGAGAAATGCAAACGCAACTATAATCGAAGCTATCCTCAAACAGCTACAATTACGCTGGGCTGGTCATGTTACCATAATGGATGACAACCGCCTACCCAAGACCCTTCTCTACGGAGAACTTTTAACTGGCACACGCAAGATCGGGGCTCCTCGAAAACGCTTCAAGGACACTCTGAAGTGTAATCTCGCTCTCGGCAACATCAGCCACATAACTTGGGAGGTAGATGCTATGAATCGTAATGCATGGAGACGCTGCATCGAAAAGGCATCTACCTCATTTGAAACGAAGCGTCTATCAGTCCTGGAAGAAAAGCGGAAGAAAAGGTAGGCTGCTGCCACCACCCAAATTGCTGCTCCCCCTGAGAACGTGCAGCTACATATATGAACAAACTGTGAAAGGCTTGTCTATCCAAGATTGGCCTATTTTGTCACAAAAGATCCTGTAGTACATAACAAATTCCTTAATCTTCGATTACGAAGTTCAGCCATATATTCGATCAAATATGATGAAATTCTTGTTTTGGAAGTGCATTTCGACATGTGCTAACAATTAACGGTTGGATAAACAATTAAAACAACAAAAAATAGGTCATTTTTAAATTATGATAACGTATTGCAGTATTTTTATGCATTAAAAATATCTCAATAAAATTTGTTTGGTTTTGTTTAGAATCTTTGAGCAGTTTGTCAATGTTCGTATGGCACTCATTTTAAAAATTCATGCTTCGTGAGACTGGAAAAGCTATTTTGTCATTATTATGGACTAAAATTTGAATTATTTCTTTGATCAAACAGAACGATTGTTTAACTCTGATTTCATTTTCACGAAAATCCCACTGTTTCACGCCTGGGCATGAGATGCAAGAAAATTTTGAAAATGAAAGGAACGTTTAGGGCTCCGTCATGGTTCAGTATTTCAGTTGTTAATCGCATACGTAATTTGGCATTGGGCATTATTAGTTGGAGATCAGTTGAAGCTATGTCCCAAGTTTCATGAAATAACTCGCAGTCATGCAAACGGACTAAAATTAACAATGAAAATATGCCAAATTTTACTTTTTCTAAAACATATGTACATAATGTCGATGGAAGAGGAAATCAATGCCTGGCAAATGTGAAATTCGGCCTAAAATCATCGATGATTATTGTTCATTCTACCATGAAGCTTGACACACAGCTCCAGATGGTCACCAACTAACAGGATCTCGATTCAAATTGCGTATCCGGTAAATCACTGAACCATGACGAAGCCCTGAACGTTCTTCTCATTTCCAAAATTTTCTTGTATCTTGTACCCCCTTAGGCGTGAAACATTTTTTTTTTTTGTGACAATAAAATCAACGGTACTCCACTAAAACAATCTTGCTATTTAATCAAAGTAAAAAATATAAATCCTAGTCCATACATGAAAAAAAAATAGCTTTTCTAGTCTCACGTGCTCACTGAAGCATGCTTTTTTTTTTCCTTTTTTTTTTAAATAGGGTAGATGTAGGGAATACCGGCCACTTAAGCTCATGTGCTTAATTAGCACATGAAAACAATAAAATCACAAAAGAAAAAAAATTCTCATTGCTTAGCTACATCATTCAACTTTATTTTCCAAAAAAAATTGAGTTAATCAAATATTTGTTGAGGCAGTTATATGCAAATAATGACGTCATCGTAAATTGTCCGGCATTCCCTACAGTGTAGGAAATACCGGACAGTAAGTTTTTACCCCTTTTTTTGTATAAAGATCTGTCTGGAAGCACTGATTTGAATGTAAACCATCAACTTAACATGTTTGTATTGATTTTTTATAACATTATTCATTTTTAGAAGATTATATGCATTTTACTACAAAATTTCAAAACACTCAGAATAACTTTATATCTCATGTAGATCATGACATATCACAATAATAATAAAGAGAAATAGACATTTCAAAATTAAAAATTTAATAAATAAATATAATACATTATATATGCAACTTACTATTTGATCTACATGCTTAGCAACTCAACCCGGAAGTAAAACAAACAACCGTCCATGTGGTGTCCGTTATTCCCTACACAAAAAAATGACTGACTAGCACTTTTCAACACACTGCCACCCCAATACACAGGCTTTGTACAGTGCAAACACTCCATACACGTTTGGCCCACCCTCCACACATGTCCATAATGCATGAAAAAGAGGTCATGCCCCAATTCTATTTGTATACCATCACATTCTCTAAAATGTCAATTTTTACATCAGGCCATTTTTCAGGCTGCAAATTTTCCAAATTTGACTGATTGTGGTAGTTTTCTCGGAGATTTCTCACTTGTTGTTGTCGAATACAGCATTCAACCTTCCTAGACAGACCACCTGACCAATAGATGCCGGTATTTCAACTCAGTTGATCTTATGTTGGCAGCTAGGGCTGGACAATTGGTGACCATTCGATATTCCCTACTGTCCGGTATTCCCTACATCTACCCTATGTGCCAGGCGGTCATTGAAACATGTCCAAAGGTTATAAACGTAACCAAAAAGGTTATTGAGATGTGTTTTTGGTTGTTTTATGTGTTTATTCAACTGTAAATTCTTAGCAAAAATTGATACACTTCCAATACAGGAATTCCATCATATTTGATCGAATATACCACGTAAAATTCACTTAAACTGCAGGTTTTTTTTAACAATTCTAACCAAGTGCTTAATCAACCGTGAAATTTGACCATGAACTCATTTTGTATGCTAGGGCACACATATTTTTTTTTTTTTTTTTTTTTTTTAAGAACAAATGCGATGGTGAAACACTTTTAATCTTGATCCAAAATCGTTTATTCAAAGTTGTTGTCACATGGATACTCTAAAATTAATTACTCGCAATCGTGCCATTCTCCTTGAATATTATTTACACATTATTTCGTTCCACTTTCAATGTTTACATATAACTCTCAATTCATAATCAGCAAATTAACCCTTTGAGGAAAAAAAACCTCTTTATCCTCAATACACTATTAAACACAATTCGTCTTTCTTCAAATATATACTTTCTTCAAGTGTATTCTATTTTCAAAGTCTTAATGGTTTCCTCACAATTCAGAAAACAAATATTATATTAAAATCAAGTTCCCTAGAAACGAAGAGTCTATCAATTTTGCATCTACTTTCCAATAAACAAAACCCTATGGAAAAATATCCTGGACTGGTTTAAATCCTAATTCTTAAACTACTATAAAATCTAAGAATCTATGCTAAAGTTAAGACTTCAAATTATCCCATCAACTTTAACCTTTCTCTACACACCACCAACAACAACAATGAATAAGATCCTGTACTGACTTAAATTCGTATCAGGACAATTACCCCCCGGACAATAACCCCCAGACAATTACCCCCCGAGGACAATTACCCCCGGAAAATTACCCCCGGACAATTACCCCCGAGTACAATTACCCCCGGACATTTACCACCCGGACAATTCCCCCCCGAGGACAATTACCCCCGGACAAATAAAAAAAAATAATATCAATATTAAGCATTTATAATGCGCCGACTAATCTAGTAATTTATTCAGTGGCGCAGCTAATATTATTACCCGGCTATAGCCATAGCTGCCCTTATAAAGGGCGCTTTAGCGCATTCGAGGAATTTTTTCATACCGGTACCCAATTACCTTACTTGGGTCAAGTCTGGCAAATTGCAGATTAATATCTTGCCAAATGACATTAGTGGAATGGACGGGATTCGAACCGCGTCCCTTGTGATCGTTAGTCCGCCGACTTATCCATTTGACCACACCACCTCCACCCCCTCCATCCCCTTTTTTGTTTTGTTTAGCCGCGCCTTCTGCGCCATGAAAAAATGGGGAGGGGGGGGGGGGGGGGGGGGCTTGCACCCCAAGCCCCCCGTTTGGATACACATTATATGCATCAGAAAATATGTAAACTGGCCCTCAAATTTGGCCCACCGGTGGATTCTGCAAAATACGTGGTCCGAAACCATATTTTCTATTGGCAGTCATCTGGGCCATAATGAATAACTTGTGCATGATATTTAATTTTACGATTAACCTTATTTTAAGCTTTAGTTTATATTTTTACTTTATTTGTTAATTTATGGAGTTATAATTATGGCCTTTATTGTCGCCCTTAGAAACCATGGGTTCAGACCAAGGTTTTATCTACTTTTCGTGAAATTAAACAAAAAATAATTAAAAATCATATCAGTTGGAATCAGAGATATTCAACATGTGTAATTATCATATGTATTTGTGTCCTTTCATGAATTTTCAAATTGTTGTTCTATGAAAATGAAAGGTAATATGAGGGCCCGTTTACATATTTTCTGATGCATATATAAGGATCCAAACGGGGGGCTTGGGGCGCAAGCCCTCCCCCCCCCCCCCCCCCCCCCCCCCCCCCCCCCCCCATTTTCTTCATGGCGCAGAAGGTGAAAAGAGGAAAAAGCAAGGAAAAAAGAATAAAGTGAGAGAGAGCAAAGGAGAAAGAGAAATATGAAAGAGAGAGATTCATTATGATAAGATCAAGTAGAAAATAATTAGAAAAGCTGCGACACCGGGCGAGACCCACAATGGGCGCCGCTTGATTCCAACATCAATGCCTGTGAGGGGGGTAATTGTCCTCGGGGGGTAGTTGA
>CALNVZ010002068.1:32448-52843 GCA_940671915.1 Paracentrotus lividus | reverse complement strand
GTATACATTCACAAGGTTATGTGCATCATAGCTGATACACATGCTTTTTTCTTTTTAAAACAATTATTATTATTTATTTTGTTTGGTATATTATGAAATGAAAGTTTTGTCTTTTCAAATGGCATAGTAAAAAACGAACACCTTCTCTATAGAGAAGAAAGGTTCTTTTACTCACGTTGTAATGGAAGTGTGCATCAAAATGCTGATTATACAGCAAACCTAATGAACCTGTTTTTGCAATGTAAGAGCTCAATAAGCCACGCTAGAAACAATTTATCTTCTTTGAGTGTTGTTGTTGTTGTGTGTTTTGGTTCTTACTTTGACAGTTTCATGGTACATTTGGCGAGTTTTCATTTCATGTATAAGCGAAACATCAAAACAGTTTCCGGAGAAACTTGAAACTTGTATCATGAATTTGTTCACGAAATCTATGACTAAGTAGGCTACCCAAGGGAAAAAATAAAGAAAAAAAAACAGAAAGAAACTTTTGAGACGGAATTTATCAGTTAAAAATAATAACATCGTAAAATGAATATTTGTTTACGTTTATTTGTTTATTCGAATGACTGTTGAAATGTTTCGCTTTTTGCAAATTAATATTGGGAATAAGTTAACTTGTTTTTACGATGCTGTGGATCATCGTCATCATTATCAAATTCTAATAAAAAAGCAGGTCACCAATGGGGGAACATCTTTATGCGATGGTACTCGGATGATACGTGCCAAAATGACAAGCAGTCATTAGTCATTATCCAAAAAATATAATACAAATTTTACCCCCAAAAAATTGATTGTTGTTGTAAACTACAACATAATTATGTTAATAAATTGACTATGATTTGGTGGAATAAAGTTGCATCAAACAGTATTTGCAATACAGGACTAAATTTGTCTTTGTCAACGTTAAAATTAAATTTCATCTGTTGGTGGTGCTGTCTGCCGTATATGCTATCTCTTTTGTAAACATTTTTTTGCTGAGAAGTATGAAACATGTTTTAAGTTTTCATTTATTGATAATGCCCACCTCCCATAATTTTAATTTGGGGGCATTTGTTCTTTTTAACATGTTTAAGAAATGACTTGTTCAAGTCATCTACTGTTCTCATGTTTGAAGATTTTCTTATTTCAGGGCATATAAAAATAGTCGACAATATTCAGGCCATCAATGACATGTAATATCATAAAGACTCATAAAAAAAGAATAATAAAGAAATAAATTTTAAAAATGCAATTTTACAATACTTGAGACATACAGTATATACAAACATGTACATACACACATATTATCATAATTATATTTTATATACATACTAGTATATATTTTTTATATACATAATATTGAATACGAAACATACGTCGGCTCAGTAGAAATCAGTGCGCACAACGCGCGTTGTAAGTGCGGAGCACTTGCTTAGTCCGTACGATCCACGCGAGTTCTGCGTGCTCAATCAACAGTTGAAATGAGCAAGAGCAAAGTAACCGTGGGCAACGCACTTATCCCGTGCGCAGCACGCACGTGCCAAGTGCGCCGTCGGTACAGTAAGTGACTGCCGCAAATATCTAAAAAGACTTACGGAGTCGGCGCGTTGTGCGTGCTTCGCAGTGCCGAGGGCGTGCGTGCGCGCACGTGCGGCAAACCCGTAGCTCGACCGTAGCCCGCACGCAGCGAAAGTTCCTCCTGCACTAAAAGTTCTGCGTCGTGTCTGCGCACACCAAATTCCGTACCGAGTCGGTACTCACCACGTACGTGACGTACGATTTTTCCAAATTTTGCCCACGTTTTTGCACGTAGACAGCACGCACGTGCAAGTACGACGATATGTGACCAAGGCATTACGCAAATGGGAGCCTCTAAGAGGCAAAAGTAGTCTCGTGGACATCAGTTTTCATGATGATATTGATAGACAGACAGTAAGCAATGAAATATTGCAATTTGCGACCAAAGAAAATGGCATCCAAGGCCACAGAGGCTGAGGAATGACTGGGTTCCCTAAAGAGTGTCTGCAACGGGCTACATGGCTACTGACTATAAGTGGAATATTTGGCAAGAAAGACGCCAAATGTAAGGGACAGTAACAAAGAAGCGCCATACTTTTGCACAAAAAAAAGTGTGAACAAGCCTGCGGAGTTCTAGCACTTTGTCCTAAGATCTAATTAGTGCAAAAGTGATTGGATATGATGCACGTGACCATGTGTGTATTGTTATTAAGCTTTCAGTCAGTCATGCTTGAAGCCAACAGTGAAGCACAGTGGAGGATGTTTCATTATTTGGAGTTGTATGGCAGCCAGTAGAGTTGAAGTGATAAATTTCATAACATGGCATCATGAATGCTGAAGCCATGAGGATATTCTTGCCCCTCAGAATGGCTCAGATGCTCCCATCTGCTTCAAGTCTGAATGGTCGTCAATTTACGGTCTAACATAACAATGACCCAAAGTACACAGCAAGCCACATTAAGCAATATTGCAACAGAAACAAGTTAAGCTGCAAGAAAGGGCACCTCACAGCCCAGATTTAATCCCCATTTAGCACATGAGAGGTGATCTGAAGCGACAGCGCCCTCTAGACTGACCATCCAACATCCAGCAGCTCCAGGACACGCTCCAGCGAACTTGGAATGGTATTGGCCGTGAAATGAGTGCAAAATTGGTTGACAGTATGCCAAGAAGGTTGATGACTGCCCTGGAAGCCAAAGAAGGCCCTCAATTTTTTTATTTTTTTTTTATTTCCTTTAAAAACCCATGTTCTAAAGTGTATAAATAATTTTTGGGCCATGGAAATTGCAAATGGTGGCCTAAAACGGCCGAGACTGACGGAACATTTGAGATTTAGTGTTTAGGTGATAGTGACATTACCTAACATGTGATATGAATGGTAATTAAAATTTCAAACCAACATTTATTTATTTGATACCATTTTTTCAAAGTGTACAAATAATTTTTGGGGACACTGTACATCGTAAACCCGATATGACACTACATGTTCCATATTTTTTATTGATGATAATCAAAATTAAAAAATTTGCTTAATTTTCCATGGGGGGATATATGTTTTATACATGTTAGTAAAATCTCTCTTTACTTCGTCATAATTCATAGATATATTATTATGTTGAATTATATTTTTATTCATCACAAAGAGGCAATGGTATAATTTCGATCGACTTTTTATTCTTGTCATTTATTTTGAAATGAATATATATGGTTATGTGTTTCAAAGAGCCGAATATATAGTAAATAAATTGTTATACTTTTCAAAAACAAGCCGAATCCCTCCATGAATCCCTCCCGAATTTTCGCTCGTTCTGGGAGGGAGAACAGAATATTCCCGAATAGTGTATTCGGGTGGATTCGCAGCTGATTCGGTTCTGGTGTAACTCAGGCTTAATTGACTATAATTATGATCCGGATCGTTACTCCCACAATAATGATACGACCAGGCTTTTTTCAATCGTTTGTTTTTTTTTCTTTTTTTCTGGGGGGTTGTTTTGTTTTGTTTTTGTGTTTTTCTGATCGAAACTTGCTCTGATCAGAAAAGCATTGCCATAATTTTAAGTGGTTGACATGCTGCTGCAGTTTACTTTTTTTTCCTAACAATATCAAACATAAAAGATAGATATATACCCAACAAAAAAAATTAAGTCCCCCCCCCCCTAATCAAATTGATGTAACTTTTTAACAAAGAGGAGTTTTACATATTTTATTACATGTGCTTGTAGGCAATTTTATCAGCTTATATTTGAGCGAATTTTACTGAAATTCGTTTTGTCATGCTTCAATAAGTACAGTCAAAAGGCAAAAATGTCACTTTTCGAAAGTCACAAGGTTAATTTCATAACTTTAATTTAATATTATTTCAACAAATTCAGACTTTTCAACAAAAGATATGTTCAGAAGGGTTGTTGCACTTAATTTCTAACACATCAAACGATTTTTGCATTAAATTTCACGGTTGGATGCATATGAGGTAAAATTTGCAAAAACAGCATTTTTTAAAAATTTTTACTTTTAAAAATTACTGATTATGACGGAATATGCAATCTGGAAGAGTGTTTTAAACAATACTCATCAATTCACGGTTGAATGGACACTTAATAAAAACAAAAAAGGATATTTTCAAATTTCTAAGATAAGTATTGTTCCATATTTATGTAATAAAATCATTTTATCAACATTTTTTTGTTACAGGGCGTCCGAAAAGAACTTATACACTTTTGAAATGGCTGCCAAATGAAAAAATTTGATTTTAGGTAACGAAATTTACATGCATGGAAAGCTCATTATCCCAAATTTCATATGACACCAAAAAGTCTGAAATAAGTCATGCTGGAATGAGCAGCGTTCACTTTTGTAAAGGTATGGAAATTAGGGTGCGCAGGAATTGCCCTACCAATTTGTATGAGGAAAGTCATTTGAGCTTATGGAATTGAGGATGATATGCAGAATTACTGATCATTATGATGAGTTGGGTTTGCTAAGAGAATTTGTAGAATTGGGATTATGATTTCTGCATGAGTGAACAGGAATATGTATTTCCTATTATAGCATTGTAGCCTTCCAAGTTGTCTTCAGTGGTGTGTAGTGGTAGTCAGGATGGGTGCAGAACAAATGAGCTGCAGGGTAAGATTTTTTATCCCTTTGATGATCGTTTTCACGATCTTTTGATTGTCTGAATGTCCAAGGATGGGTGCAGAACAAGTGAGATGCAGGGTAAGATTTTTGATCCCTTTTGATGATTCGTTTTCACGATCTTTTGGATTGTCTGAATGTCCAAGGATGGGGTGCAGACAAGTGAGATGCAGGGTAAGATTTTTGATCCCTTTGATGATCGTTTTTCATGATCTTTTGGATTGTCTGAATGTCAACATCAGTGGCATTTTTTTCCTACAACAAACAGGTTGTGCATCAAAAGAGGAGGAGGACACATTGAGCATTGAACGTACAGACTTTTATTTTAATTTTGCATTATCAGATTTCCCCCCCCCTCCTTTTTGTTTTGTTACAGGATGGATGAAACAAGTGTAAAATCGAAAAGAACAAAATTCAACTGAAAATAAAGACTGACATGTTAATTTCACAAATTTACACTTTCACAAAATTACACTGTACCATATTCCTTTACAAAAGTCCAAATTGCTAAAATGACTGGATAGTTGGTTGTTGATTCAATTGAGTTGATTGATTTATTGGATAACAGTAAGACATGGTGATTGAAATAACTATGAAGATGATGTAATGCTTGATTGATAGTTGAAACATTTGGAGACTGTACAATGTTGATTAAATGATTGCTAGCTGATGTAACTGATTGATTGATAATTCAATTTTCAGTATTATTAATTCCGTTCTTTCAGGAAAAAAAACAACAAAATAACATAACAATCATATAAACATAATCTTAAAAACAACGTCTTACAAAATTAATTGAAATTTAAAGCACAATCTTAGGCTAAACATCTTGTTGCATTGAAGAAAAACAGAATAAGAGACATGTTAAAAAGCATGGCTTGTAATTACATGCCCCTATAAAGTGAAAAAAAAATACAACGCATAGCAATTCATTTATTTTTTGTGTATTCAAATATAAATTCTACGCATATATACATATTATTTACAAAATGATAATGTAAAGTGAATAACGATGGGAGGGAGAAAAGATGATTCATGAGTTAAAAAAAAGGGGAAGAACATAACAAGGGTATGTTGAATATATGAGAGTAGAAAGTGAAGGAAGAAAAGGAGGAAGTGGCGAGAGAGTGGATGGGGAGGTGGTCGGGTGGGTGGGTATGCTTTTGTTCATCTTGAATTTGCTGTGTACTGTGAAAGAATTTGTTTTTTAATTTGTTTTTGAAAACGTTTAGCTCAGGGAAGTCTTTATATCTTCAGGTAATGAATTCCAGTATTTCGGTCCGTAAAAAACGATAATTTTAGAGGCAAAAAGAGTGCGAGTCGCGGATATGATAAGAATTAGCCTGTCTTGTAGGGTAATTGTGTATTTGGCTTTTTTCGCAAACATACTTGTAAAGACGTGGGGAAGTTCTTGTTTTTTAGTTTATACATGAATTGTCCTGTTTGGAAATAAAATAGGTCTGAAAATTGAGAATTTTTTACTTAAGGATAATGGGTCAGTGTGCGCTCGTATATGTGTGTTATGCATAATTCTTAAAGCCCTTTTTGTAGCGTGGTTATTTTCAATATGAAATTGACTTGAATTACCCATGCCATAATGCAATAGTTAAGATAGGGTAAAACTAGGGAGAAGTATAAGGTACAGAGTGTGGAACGGGGAAAGAAGTATTTAACTTGTTCATTATACGATATTGCGGAGATTGTTTTGCAAATGTTTAAAGTATGTGATTTCCAATTTAATTTGTCATCGAAAGTTAAACCGAGAAATCGGGAAGATGAAACTTTGATGAGGGGTGTTCCATCAATAAGAATATCGCCTGGTAAGTCTCGCAGTGTATTGTACAATAACATATAATTGTTTTCAAGATATTTAAAGAAAGTTTGTGCGTTAACCCATTCTAAGACATTTCGAAGTTCTAAGTTTATTGTTGATAGAAGATGATTTGGGTTGGAATGTGAATAAAATAAATTTGAATCATCTGCAAATAGATATAAGACAGTGTTTTGAGGATTTTGTAAAGTCATTGATGTAGATGATAACAGCAGAGGTCCAAGGAGACTACCCTGAGGTACGCCACAAATAACTGGACGGACGATGAAAATTTGTTATCTATTCAACAAATTGTTTTCTATTTGATAAATAACTCCTGAACCACTCCAAGCCTTCCCCGCACAGCCATAGTGCTCAAGTTTATGTAAAGGAATGTCGTGGTTAATTGTGTCGAAGGCCTTGGAGAAGTCCGAATATTCCAACAGTGTGTAGACGCTGATCTATTGCATGGCAATATTGTTAATACATGTTAAATTGCGTGAGTAGTGTTGTGCTTAGCGCGGAATCCAAATTGAGATTCACAAATAATGTCATTGGCACAAAGAAAGATGTCACCCTCTTAAAAACTATTTTTTCTAGGACTTTTGAAAGGGATGGTAATAAGGATATTGGTCTGTATTGTTCGTTTCTAGGTATCACCTTTTTTGAAAATTGGATTACTTTTGCAATTTTAGTATTAGTTGGTACAATACCATTTGATAGTGATAAATTGAATATATGGGCAAGGGGATTTGCAGTGGACAAAATAATTGATTTAAGTAAGCAATTGTCTATACCATCGTGACCCGAACTTTTTTTATTTTTCATATTTTTTACAATGTCAATGATTTCTTCTCGAGTTGTGGGAAGGAAAAATTGAATTAGGATTCGGGTTAGTAAGAAAGGTACGAAAATTTGTGTTTGTGGGTGGAATTTTGTCTGCAAGATTTTGTCCTATTTTGGCAAAATATGTGTTAAAGATTCGGCCATCGATACGGGATCTTTAACGACTGTGTTATTTTGAGTTTTAATTTTTTCTATCTTGCGTGATTTAGTATTTTTGCTGATGGCGCTATTTATTATTTTCCAGGTGTTTTTAATATTGTTTTTGTTAATGTAAAATTGAGTTGAATAGTACTGTTTTTTTGCCTGACGTAATACATTAAGTAGGATGTTTTTGTATCGGGTATATTTATTGCGGTTTGATTCGGTTTGATGTGCTTTGTAACGATAGAATAAATTATTTTTTCGGTTAATCGATCTTAGGATTGATTTTTTATCCATGGAGATCTTGGATGTCTTTTGTAATTACTCGCTTTTTCACTTATTGGTATATGGGTATCGAGCTCTTTAGTGAGTAAATCAATGAATTTATC
This sequence comes from Paracentrotus lividus, assembly GCA_940671915.1. NCBI lineage: Eukaryota > Metazoa > Echinodermata > Echinoidea > Camarodonta > Echinidae > Paracentrotus > Paracentrotus lividus. The sequence continues at coordinate 45,028 of CALNVZ010002068.1, read as the reverse complement.
GTACGCCTCGTCAACTTCCTCAATAACATATATTTGTTGCCAGTCGATATTGCTAAGACTATTATTTAAAAGTTCCAGATTTCTGCTATATATTTTAGCGGATTTAATTTTTGGAGACGGTTTACAGAGTGGGGCAATATTTAGAGAATGTTGCAAAATACAGGATAGTGGTCAGATATGTCCGAAACAATAATACTGGAGTCTAGGGCAGGGACTGCATGTTGGAAAAGATATTATCGATAAGTGTGGCAGAGTGATCAGACACTCTAGTAGGTTTGGTTATGATAGGTAAAAAGAGAAAGATAAAAATAATTCCATAAACTCTTGGACTTGGATGGAGTAAGTTTAAGTTAAAGTCTCCCATGATAAAAAAATTTTATTTTGCATTTTTTCGTTTTGTAGAATGTTTTGCAATTCAGTAAGAAACTCATCTTGAGGAGATTGGGAGGACAGTAAACAACACCTATAATCTTTTTGTTTCCAGACTGAGTAAATATTTCAATGAAAATTGATTCTAAGAATTTGACATTTTTGTTAAATCATTTAAAAATATTCAAATCTTGTCGGGAGATAAATAGCAACGCCACCCCTTGTCTATTCTGTCTGTTGTTTGTGATTAAGTTGTAATGGTTCATGTTAAGAAAGAAGTTGGCTTTCATTTATCCAGGTCTCGGTGAGTCCGATTACTGGGTTATTATTTTGATTGGTTGTGTCCACTAAAAAGGCAAGTTGATCAATGTTTTTGTTCAGACTCCGAATGTTAAGGTGTAAAAAAGACAGATTAGTAGTTGGATTATTCGAGTAGGTTGATTTAAATTGGTTGTAGTAATGTATCTAGATGAAATGTTATGTTGGGCAAAGTCATTATTGTCGAGATTGAGGATTAATTCATCTGATTTATCATTAAGTTCGTTTGAGATGCGGATATCATATTGTAGATTTATATCAGAACTTGATGTGTGCTGATCAGTCTGAAAATTGGATACAAATTCATCGTCATTTAAGCGACTAAACGGTAAATCTTCAGCTAGCGCGCCAGTAACAATACACATCTCAAAGCTTCCATTGCGTAAAAGAGATAGGTGAACAATGCAGTTAAAGACCCTGGATGTTTGCGGCGTGAGGGATAGAAAAGACTTGAAAAGATGAAGGGATGACAAAGAAATGATCGAAGAATGACGAAGTAAAATAAAAGAAATGTTTGGATATGAGCAAAGGACAAAAAAAATGAACAAAAACAAGCGATTCCTCGTCTTAGAGGAGTACATTGTACTAACAGCTGGGATGGCTTAACCCTTCTATCTACAATAGATATTACAACAATATGAACAAATGGAAGAGATTACATGAAGCGTATCCAATACCTCTCCAAAACTCGGTTGTGCATTTTCAGGAACGAAGTATACACCGAGTGAAAGAAGATCTAAAGAGCAAAAAAAATATTAAGAAAAATAAAAAATTCAAGCGCGAGAGAGCTTTGAACTCCGGGAGCAATTGTTCTGTTTTGAAGTAATCAAGAAAATAGATTGATAGATCGGCATCAACCATCCCAATTTGGGTAAATGTGAGTAGACCAGGATGCAGGAAGGTTGTCAGAATATTTGGAGTAGAAACCAGTGAATATGAATATTCAAAAACACACCCATGCAAAAAGAGAGAGAAAGATAGAGAGAGAGGGAGGGAGACAGGGAGAGAAAGAAAGAAGAGAGAGGGAGAGAGGGATGAAGACAAAGAGTGAGAGAGAGAGAGAGAGAAAGAGGAAGGGAGAGAAAAAGAAGAGAGAGAGAGAGAGAGAGAGAGGTGAAACACACCACTGAAGGACCTCACTAAATATACCTTGGAAAGTGACAATGCAACAATAGAAAATACATATTCCTGTTCACTCATGCATGAAATTGTAATCCCCAATTCCACAAATTTCACTTAGCAAACCCCAACTCATCATAATTGATCAGTAATTCTGCATATCATCCTCAATTCCATAAGCTTCAAATGACTTTCCTCATACAACTTGGTAGGGCAATTCCTGCGCACCCTAATTTCCATACCCTTTACAAAAGTGAACGCTGCTCATTCATGCATGACTTATTTTCAGACTTTTTGGTGTCATATGAAAATTGGGATAATGAGCTTTCCATACATATAAATTTCATTACCCTAAAATGAAATATTTTTCATTTGGCAGCCATTTCAAAAGTGTATAGTTCTTTTCGGGACGCCCTGTATGTATGTCAAATTATTTTTTTCAAATAATGTTATGGCATTTTATTAAAATTTCACGCTTCAATGAACACGTGATACGTGAAAAGCCGTTTTTTCGCTTGTGGACTGAAATTCAATTGCTTACTTTCAATAATTGTCACAGACCTTCTTGGTTACTTCATTTGATTTGAGTTTCACGAAAATTCCAGGGTTTTACGCTTCAGTGAGCAGAAGTTATTAGAAAAACATGCAAATAAGAAGAAATTTCGGGCTTTGGCCCAACTCCGTGCCTTATCAGATTATCAATTTAGCATTCGTTTCTGTTAGTTAGTACCACCCAGAAGTTGTGTGCCAAGTTTCATGGAAAAACTCTCAGTAGAATTAACAAAAATCATTAAAGAAATTAAGCCGAATGTCAATTTTGTTAACATTTTGATTTCCTCTCAATTGACATTGTGTACAATCTCGAGGCAGAAACAAACCCCAAATCAACATGCTGGAACTTTTTGACAAAAAGGTGTTGAGTAATATCGTTTGGCAGTTATGTTTATATACTCATCGACTAACTCATGTGCGAATATGAGATAAAATCTTTGCGTCATGCATAAATAAACATACGTTAAAGGCAAAAATGTCATTACAAAAGTCACAATAGTCACCTTTAAAGTGTGCTCACTCGTCCATGACACAACGAATAGTGCTCATTTTTTCACAAAATGTGACGATAATGTTGATGATAATATCTGATTTCAATTCTTTAAATAAAACTGTTGGATTTTACAATTTTTGGAGGCCTGAGCATAATTCTTAAAATTGTGCTCACTCATCCATGAAAAATAATGAAATGTATCGGAATTGGTGTTGGTTGACCAAATTTTGGATGACGAATACACAAAAACAATTAAACACAAGGTAAGAAGGAAATCTTACAAAATTGTTATTTTTACAGCCTCCAAAATAACCCTTGTGACTTTTGAAAATGTCCATTTTTGCTTTAAACGTTGATCACTCATCCATGTCTCAACGGATCAATGTCATTTTTTCACAGAAGGTACTCAATAAGTATTAAAAAAAACCTCCCTTCAAATTATTGTGCTCAAAATAAGCCCGTTCAAAAGTTACATCATTTTGATTAGGAGGGGGGGACTTACTTTTTTTGTTGGGTATATATTTAATATATAATATATAATAAATTATATGTTCGTAGTTTTATTCTTTTGAATTAATCTCCTAAATAGCTCCAAGGATTTTTTTTTATTTCACAAATGTGAAGTGTCCATATAAGTGGCCAAAAGCAATGAAACGTTGAATTTCATTCCGACATCATTACATGCGTGCGGAAAATTTTCTCACGTTAGGTGCATGCGCATCAATCTTTTTCTTATTACCGGTAGTATTTTTTTTTTTGGGGGGGGGGAGGGGCAATAGTTGTAATGTTATGGGAAGGGGTAAGATATAAATTTTCCATTATCTAAATATTCAACTGTTTACAGAGCCATACACATAAACAATAAAACGTCAATCACTACATCTATCAAATAATTATAAATAATATGGACCTTTGATGAATGGTGGAATTTGTTTCAATTATTTTTGTGTGTATTTGTACATGTTGTATGTATGTATGCTTGTTATTTTTGAAATGGAGCGGGAAATTCTTTTATTGTGATTTAAAAAGATAACCCATGCTTAACGAGGTAAATTATCAAAGCACGGATTATCTTTTCTTTGAGAAGCTTAGCGGTTCCAGGTTATGACTGACATAGCACAATGACAACGGACAAAGGTCTCAGATTCAGGGCGGAACCAGTTGCCTGAATGTACTACTCGTTTAGTATTTTCAATCCAATTTGCATAACTAGTTGTTGCTATGACTGACAAACACGTTTCTTGTCTCACATAGCAACACACTAATATATGGTCATGTGTCATATATTGGGGTATAGTAAAAGGGTGGAGGAGTTACATTTTGGAGGGAAAATTGTCATATTTTTTCGCATAGCATGATAACAAAGTACAGACATGAGCTGTACAATGTCTCAAATTGTAGATAATTTATCAGGCTACATGTCTGTGAAATTTCAGCTTTGTCCTGCTCATAATTTGAATACGAAGATAATTTGAGTAGGGTAAGGTAGGGAGGGGTGGATCCTACGGTGGAGGATCCTACGGTGGAGGATCCTACGGTGGAGGCATGTGTTAAAGCATAGGGAATTCCCATTTTTGTCACTTTCTTTCTCTTTGTTGAGTTATATATTTGTATCCAGTCGGTCTTATAGGTTGAGTGATATATCAATCTCTTTGGAATTTATCTTGTTTTAAATACATGCGAAGTAGATTTGTCAAAAGTCTTTTTATCGATTAATTAATCAATTAAAACAAACTTCATGCACGCACGGCTCATAGACAATGCATTGCAGGCATCAAAAATTGCAACATGCCATTTTATAGCAATAATTGTGTCTTTTTCACCCATTTTCTATGCATATACGTAGATACATGCATGAGTAGAAACATATTTTGTTGTAATAAACTTTGTCGAAGTTGTAATTCAAATGTAAAAGATAGGATTTCTGCCAGTTTTAAACAATTGTTTCTTCCTTTTTATACACTCTGTAGCGCGGTTTAAAAGAATAATTTTGTAATACAAGTTTATATTTTTTAGAAGCATAGGGTCTCAGTAACACAGTCTAAGTTGATTTATTTCAATCAATGCAAACAATAAGAAATTACTTGCCATTGAAATTGTGAAAAATTTTAATCCTCTTTTTCTTGTAACACCTTGTACAGTCAGGAACATACTCCTTAATGCAGGTGTCACATTAGCCGTGTTGGCGCACCGTTCGCCACCGTTCTGGCCAAATTTGTGCACACGGCGGCAAACGGTGAGGCACACGATGAAGCGGTTGAAGCCCGTCCAACACGTTCATAGGAGTTCGCTGGGCACCCGTTCCCGAAGGGATTTTTAAAGAACGGCCGAACTCTTGCCGGGTTTTTTCCGGGTGATGACCGGGTATTTCAGAACGGTCTTAAACCGGACCAGTCATTAAAAGGGCGGTAAAAGGACTGAATGAGGACGCCGCGCCCGTTTCATGCCCGTTTACAGGACGGAGATGGACCGTGGTGAGGTCGGGCAACATGAATCGATAACCCCCCCCCCCCTTTTTTTTTTCCGCATCAAGTACGCCCCCTTGTGGCTGAACTTGCCAACTCCTAGTACATGAAACTATACGTGAAAACTATGCTTTTAAATCAGTTGTCCCCTTGATTGTTTACCAACAAGATCAATCAATATCTAAATGAATTTGAGTTAAAAACTAATACCCAGAGTAATATTTTTACAAAACAAAAGTATTATATACCATAAGGAATAAATCATATATGACATAAACAGGGAGGTGATTATCAACTTTATTTGGGGGATGCTTTACTCGGAAATTATAGTTTTATAGGGGGCCCATATTTTGTAGCATTTGTTACATTTTCTTTTAGCCTCTGTTTCATTTTTCATATCAATTCAGTGCTGGTTTAATTATTTACACTTTATAATAGATTTTATACAATATCAAATTGGTCGTACTTATTATATTGTTCTATCTCAGAGTTCTGAAACGACAAAGTTTCTTCATTTTGAAATAATGATATTTTGTATGTTTTGATTATTATTATTGATATATAGGGGGTCTGCGTTTTGGTCTTTGGTCGTCCAATATCCCATCATCATTCAAACAACCATGCAGGGTAGGAGTCTTCCACACGGGTCACTTCATCCATTCATATACATGTATATCATTATTTATTTATTCTAGGGAGGGGCGTTCGAAAAACGGGGGGGGGGGGCAAAGGCAACTAATTCCCATTTTAGGCACCTTTTCCCTAAATTTTCGGTCGGGAAATGCCTGGGTAAGTTTCTTTTTGTATTTCCGATTCTGTGTAGGCTTCCTTGAAAAATGGTTCATATTGCTATCTCACAAACATAACCAATTCCCTACTGATATTGAATTAATTACATGAATTATATACAATCTATGGGTAACAAAATTCGTATTTTTGGCATTCTTAAAGACGGTTTCTCAGATATAGAAACAATGCATTATGCATGTATTTATTAATACAAATATTATATTAAGGTATTGTCTTGTATAGTTCTGATTAATCTATTTAATCACAGTAAAATCACTCAAAGTGGTCGTGTGCAAAACAATGACAATAAGAATAAAAAAAAAAACTAATCCAGGGATCATACAAAAACATCCAAACTGCAGATTTATGAATGATGTAGACATTTTTCTTGATGTGATTCTATGGGGGTTATAATTTGGCTAAAAGAATATTGCAATGAAATGATTATGAAAAAAGTATTGGACAATTCATAATATAATGATTAAAAAATGATGATAAAGTATGTTTATCATGATAACAATATTTCATTTGATATAACAGGATTTAATCATATCAAAAGCACGGGGACATTTTCGCGGAGAAATTAAAATAATATTCGATAAAACTAACACAATTTCTGTTTAATGAAACGCGGGTATAAAGTAAACATGTAATTTGGGCAAAAACGTATGAGACCAAACTATACTGAAGCTTATTTGAAAAGTAGTATAATGTTTATTTCCAAAGTTGTTATAATGAAACTTTAGAAACTAATGTCAAACAAAACAAAGCAAACATTAAAAAAAGAATTGACATTACTTTAGATTAAATGTCCATAAAAGGACCCAATTTTAAATTCTTCTCCCCGACAACGACAATAAAAATAATTCAGATTATAATGTATGTTTGAAAAGCTTAAATATCATTCCTCTCTAGACCTGTAAACAGAGCGACGAGATCGAGAGCTTCGAAAACAAAGGGCGGTTTGAAGACACCATATAAGTGATTTGAAGACACCATAAGGGAAGATCTGCCAGTTCAGACCACCACCGTGCACGGCCGCTTTGTGGACGGGTGAGGAGCGCTTGTTCCGTCCTTACACTATTCATAAACCGTCTTTACAACGCCATTATACCGCCCTTACACCGGGTCTCCATCGACCGAGGCCTGCGGTTCATGCCCGGCGAAAATTTTGAGCATGCTCAGTCATGCTCAAAATATTCGCCGGGCATGAACCGAAGGCAAAATCAGAAGACGGGTCATCACCGACCCACCGTGTATTATCTCCGGGTATCCTCCGTGTCCCGTCGTTCGTATCAACTTGTTTCGCACGGTCGCGAACGGTGGGAAACGGTGAGTCACCCGGCGAAGAAAACAATTTTGTTTTTCTTGTCAGAGAGCGTTGAGGCCGGCGGGCAATCGGTAATCACACGGACAAAAGGAAAGCGTGGACTATATATGAGGACGGTCAGCCCGGTACCAGGCTGGCTAGGACCTGGTATAGACCCGGTATAGAACGATACAGACCCGGTATAGAACGACACCGACCCGGTGAAAATTAAGAAAAATGTAATGTGGCCGGTGCCGTTCTATTGCCGTGTTGGAATTTGTTGTTTTTTGGTGAACGGCGAAAACCCGTTCAATTTACCCGGTACATGTGACACCTCCATAACGGGAGAATACGACCGTTCTCCGTATTGAGAGAAAACTGAACGCTCAGCGGGGTTGACCTTTCGGTCCGATGCAAAAAGTTCGCGCCAAGCGGTTGAAAATATTCTTACTTCAGACACTGCGAATTAATTCAATGGGCAAAGCGCGAACGACTGTGAATTGCGTAATAGCCATGTATCTCTCTCTCTCTCTCTCTCTCTCCTCCGCATCCGCCCTCTGTTTTCCGGGTTACTTTCTTCGCATCTCTCTCTCTCTCTCTCTATCTCTTCTCTCGCTGTCTCCCATTCTTCCCATACATGAAGGGGAGTCCATGAATATTATGATTCATCCATTAAACTTGACAATATTAGTCCGTTCTGAATCTTTTACTGGACTTTGTAAATTTGTAATTGTAAATTTGTAATTGTAAATTTGGATCTTACAAGAGGAATATTTAGACAATCTGTGACTACCCCCACGAAGTAGTTAAAAGACAAGGTAAGATATCGTGTTTACGTTGTTCCATTATTGTCGACTGTTCTGATAAATGTATTTCTACAGTTAAAGGGGCTTGAAAGTCGGAGATTGTGGGGAATGCGCACTTTTCTTGAGCTCCATTGACTTGTACACAATCGACAGAGAGGCTCACGCATGGGCCGGTCTACTGGAGATTAACATTCCGACAGTGAACATTACGAAGTTGACCGAATTCAGTCGATCAATAGCTTGGGGTTCTCAAATTCCTCAACAAACCTTAGTTTCTAGACTCTCAACGGGTCTCATCGCATAAATTCAAAGAGAGGACTTGTATAATGCTCCATTTCAAAAACAAAACATAGGTCAGATTTACTTCAGAATTCTGGTTAGTTAGTCTAGCCATGCAGGATTACCTCCAAGGTCGCTCTCTTCCTTGACCAGACGTGTTATCGGTGAAGATTACGTAACACCATTCAGGCTGTCCATGCAATGTTATCATTTCGTCGGAGATAAGGCGATTTCCCCATGGTTTATCAATTATAAGTCCCTTTAAACTACATGATGGATGGTCGACTCGTGTACTATATTCGGGGGTCGAGAGTGTATACTATGCCTATAACCATGGACCTATAGGTCCATGCTATAACATACACGTGTACACAGTAGCTACAGCAGGGGGTTGTTATATAACCCCTTGCTTGCAGTGTATACATGTAGCAGAGCACAGCACCAGCATGTGTGTGTGTGTGTATTTGCCACGCGCCATGCATGGGTAGTTTCGACGGGTGATATTTCGTTACCGCGGAATTATTAACACAGTGAGCCTGAAACTGAACTGCGAGACTTGCATGACAAAAATGGATTTTTTTTTTTTTTTTTTTTTTTTTTTTTTTTCAGAAATTCATGAAAAAAAACCCTCATGGCTTGTAAATATTTATTTTTGCACTGGAGTTAGATTAATTATTCATCTTCAATTTAGGGAAATTTCAATATTCACAAGCCCTGAGGGGGTTTTTTTTTTTGGTGAATTTTTAAAAGACAACAGTCAAACAAGTCCAATTGACTTTGTACACATTTCAGGTTGACGGAGGGTGCTAATAAATAATTCATGAGGTTGTCATTCTCTCATTCGGGAGAACATTCCGTTCGCCCGATAGGGGTAATGGTCTGGACTAATGTATAGCTTTAATGACACACCCTGTACAGTCAATAGAATATGTTAATCATCTTCCTTACCATCTCAGCTTTCAACATATGTATAATTTAATACATGTTTGATTACCATTAAGAAACTAGGGATGTTTGTTTGTGACAATGTTCATTTCTACAAATGTTTGGACATGTAACGCATTTTGCACCCAATTCATGACACACGGCCTTATGCAAAAAAGGAAATCGAGTGGGCCTATTTTATCTCAAGTGCCATTAATAATTCAGTAGTCTTGAAAGAAAACATTAGTTTACATTCTCAGTTGAAAATGATAATGGTGTTTTTGTCCTCTGTAGAAATTATGGACTTATAGGTGGTATCTGACGTCGCGGAGATGTCTCTGAGACTCGAACACTCGGAGACGTCTCCGATAATTGTTTTATGTCTCATCAGAGACGTCTCCACGACAGAAAAAAAAAACAAACAAACAAAAACACACTCATTCGTAAGCATGTTCTATTTCCCCTCAACTCATGAGATGTCACGGAGATTCATGAGACGTCTCTGCGACCACTTTTAGATCTTTCCCCGATAAAAATCAAAACCGTATCAAACCCGTCCCAAATTAGTCTCAAATCTCTCTCATGGCAAATAGGGTAGATGTAGGGAATACCGGACAGTAGGGAATATCGGACGGTCACCACATGTCCAGCCCTAGCTGCCAACATAAGATCAACTGAGTTTAAATACCGGCATCTATTGGTCAGGTGGTCTGTCTGAGAAGGTTGAATGCTGTATTCGACAACAACAAGTGAGAAATCTCCGAGAAAACTACCACAATCTGTCAAGGTAGGAAAATTTGCAGCCTGAAAAATGGCCTGATGTAAAAATTGACATTTTAGAGAATGTGATGGTATAAAAATAGAATTTGGGCATGACCTCTATTTCATGCATTATGGACATGTGTGGAGGGTGGGCCAAACGTGTATGGAGTGTTTGCACTGTACAAAGCCTGTGTACTGGGGTGGCAGTGTGTTGAAAAGTGCTAGTCAGTCATTTTTTTGTGTAGGGAATACCGGACACTACATGAACGGATGTTTGTTTTACTTCCGGGTTGAGTTGCTAAGCATGTAGATCAAATAGTAAGTTGCATATATAATGTATTATATTTATTTATTAAATTATTTGAAATTTTGAAATGTCTATTCTCTTATTATTATTGTGATATGTCATGATCTACATGAGATATAAAGTTATTCTGAGTGTTTTGAAATTTTGTAGTAAATGCATATAATCTTCTAAAAATGAATAATGTTATAAAAAATCAATAACAACATGTTAAGTTGATGGTTTACATTCAATAAGTGCTTCCAGAAGATCTTTATACAAAAAAAGGGTAAAAACATACTGTCCGGTATTTCCTACACTGTAGGGAATGCCGACAGACTTTACGATGACGTCATTATTTGCATATAACTGCCTCAACAAATATTTGATTACCTCAATTTTTTTGAAAATAAAGTTGAATGATGTAGCTAAGCAATGAGAATCTTTTTCTTTGTGATTTTATTGTTTTCATGTGCTAATTAACCCTTCCGCTGCGGCAGGCCCATATATGGCCCACTGAGAGGTAACTCGCTGAGACGGCAGGCCCATATATGGCCACAAAAATAGATTTATTTTCAGAGCAATATTTACCCGCTATTTAGAAAGAATAAGAAGTAAACATGTAAGGAAATCCTTCTAAGAACACCAACTATTACTATCCTGTTAAAAAATCATACCCTTTCAATTGAAATTTCCAAGAAAAATGTGATTTTGTAACAACCACGGATCTCTTCTGTCCGCTTTTTCGCAAACGATCTTTGTGTACATAAACAAACGGGTGATAGAAGCGGACTGGTACAGCCGTACGCGCGCGCCAGTTATCCCACAATCCTTTGCGTGATACCATCGGGTTGGGCGTTCTTTTCGTTATATTAGGGGGGGGGAAGTGAATTACACATTGGAAAGACGGACATGAAATAGTATAAAAGCGAAAGGAGTAAAGACGAAAAGCGCGATTTTCGTGAAGTGAATCAAAAGAAATACCGAGTCAAAAAGGGCTGAGCTTTTATCCCCCGTTGAAGAACTGTTTTCAAAATAAAATAAATTTTTGTTTGGGAATAAATTTAATTACTAGTACGCGACAGGAGCAATACATTGCTAAACGGGTAGTTTCTTGGAATATCACAGTTGATAAAATCCATGTACTTTTATACCAAGTCAAATTAACGATCGCATTGAACTTTTTTTAACTCGCTAAATTACAACCACTGATTTGCACTCTATTATTATTTTCTTGAAAAAACTTGTTTATTTGAACCCATTTTAGAATGTTTATCTAAGCATGTAAGGATGTTACATGTAGGCTTATTATAGGAGACTATATATGTGCTTGATGATACAAAGCTTATATGTAAAGAAAAGTAGATCTGCTTTCATAGGAAATGGTAACAAAAAGGGTATGAACATTGCAGGGTAGTCCATATTATGTATATTGTCTCCATCCCAATAATCAATAACTATTCTTTGCGGAGCCCGGAGTATACCTTCTCACTATTGTGTCTCCAAGGCATCTCCAAGGCGTAGTCATGGCACCCAACATCCTGGTATCACAAGCTGTTAATTAGTAATAGCTGTGCTTGTGATTATCCCACAAAGTTATCACTGTCAACTTAGCCCAAATTCTACTGATGAAGGGACTGTGAAAATTGTAATACAGGCAGATATATTGACACATAATTTCATGTAATATTGAATTCTTCCCTATTTTTTTTCTCGACCTTTTCGATCTACAAATACATGTGTGCCAATATAATTGTATTGATAAAAAGTAAATTTTTTATACATACAATATTGTTATGTTTCAATAATAAAATGTATCAAACTGTGTGGATATGGCCGATTGTGACGGTCCATGCCAATCTTTCTAGATCAATCACTTTTTTTTCAGTAAACACCATGTTTCTCCTCCCCATTTCTTTTTCTTCTTTTTATCGTTTTTATTTTTTTTAAATGTCTGTTGTTGTTTCTTTAGTTTTTATCGTGCAAGGGTTTCATAAGGGTGTTTTCACGGAGAGAGAGAGTGAGAGAGAGAGATAGAAAGAGAAAGAGATGACAAGAGTAAAATTGCGTGTTTCACTGGGATGAGGATGAAAAGGAAGGATAAAGCGAGAT
>CALNVZ010002068.1:0-10185 GCA_940671915.1 Paracentrotus lividus | reverse complement strand
TCTTGACGTACGAAAAGGGCGTGCAAATTTGACTTCATGCAATGCAGACGTTTTAGGCGCCCCCCCGCCCTCCCACCCCCCCCCGCCCCCCCCCCCCCACCTTTTCAGGGTGCGGGGACACGCATGGGTAGCACTTTTTTGTTTGAGTGACCCCCCCCCCCCGGGGGGGGGGGGGGGTATAGATATATGCATCTTGTATGTGTATGTTTATAACTGACTATTTTCACTGTGTAGTATTTAGGGATCAAAAATATCGATACCATGCCCGCCGCGGCCAGGCGCGTAGGCCGACCAAGACTGGCATGCCCGCTGCGGTTTCATTTCCAGTCTGACTGGAGGGATCAAAAATGTCGATGACCATGCCCGCGCGCGGCCTCTCTTACTTTCGCGTCCGGGCCGCAATTTTTTGGATTAACCCCGCAGGGGCGGCGGCCGGTAGTAGGCTAGCGGAGTGCAAATAAGCATGCGCTAGCCGCGGCCTGCCGCTCAGAGCATGACTTCAGGTAAAACCTGGTTTTAATGACGTCGTTTGGCCGCGGCTGGTAGGCAGGGCAGCCTCCCCGGCCAGCCGCTTACATTAATGAGATCGTCTGACCATGGATCGTAATAAGATGGTGGACGCATCCTTTTGATTTCTATGGTCTGACGGTAGCGTAGACCTGGGTTGGAGTATGATGGCGCTTGTTAAGCTGATGCACATTTTAGTGTGCGCGCTCTTTAATTTCTTGACTTTTTTCGGATTTGAGGGTGAGGGACAAGAATAGAATATATTCGTAGTGCATATATTATCTTTTCCCGCGAATATCTAGTTCCAGTGGCGTATCTAGGGTCAAGTGCGCCCCGGGGGCAAATGTTGACTTTGCGCCCCCCCCCCCCCCCGGTCTACTCCATTTCTGTTCAACGATTTGCTTTAGTTTATGAGTGGCATATACATGTCCCCAGACCTGTGGATTGATTTTGCCTGTCCATGCATACACGTAGCTTATCAATTTTTATTTACCTCTGCAAATATTTTTTAATTTAATGCGAGCGCGAAGCGCGAGCGGAAAATTTTGAGTTATTTCATACTTCGAATCTTACATTTAAGAATCATGAATACAAAATTTGGTTATCAACGAAGCTACAATAAAAATTTAAAAATGGGGTGTCAAAAGGCCTATTCACAAAATATTTTAGAAGGTGTATGCTTCGGATTCCTTTTTAGTAGGAAAATAATAATGTTAAACCTTTTTGTTGGTCCTCCTCAAAGACTTGAAACATAATAATACAATGCGAGCGCGAAGCGCGACGAAAATTCTAGATTCTACGTGCCAAATTGGTCTTTAAATTAGGATTAGGAGGGCACACAATTGATTCTTAATCTTTATAGACATGATAGAGGGATGCTACAAAAATTGAAATAAGGGCGCCGATTTCATCTTCAGTATAAGCCATATACAGGGGCACAAAATTGACCCGAAACCAAGAAGGTATTAAACTTAGAAACTGACTGGAAACTTTGAGGCGCAAAAAGTTAAACTTAATGGCGCTATCAAGGGGGGGGGCGCCAAAATTAATAATGGGAGGAAGCATGACCCCACTTTGCATTGTGGATCACCGATCTCCTTTTTCTTTTTCTTTTTTTCCTTTCTTTTTCTTCTTTTTCTTTTTTTTTTTTTTTTATTTCCTTTTTTTTTGCGCCCCGCCTTAAGCCCGGCACGTGCCCCCCTAAATACGCCACTGTCTAGTTCTACCCATAAATTTCAAATCATATTATGATTATAATCATAAAACTTGAGTTGAAAATATTTGCGATTTGTCAAAACAACTGTATGCAGTAAGGGTGGGTGATTTCATGTTACGAATGGGGTACGGAAACGGAATAAAAAGTATAACTGATATACACGAAATGTGTAGAATGATCAACGCACATTATGCAGAAACAAATGACACTTTTAAGAATATAAATCTATAACAATATTAAAGCACATTCCACGTATAAATAATGGCTACCTGAAGAATGAGTACCACGTTAAATCATTGTATTGCTTATTGTGAGCGCGAGTCGAAATTTTGAATTTTAATGAAATGAATCATTGTATTCACTAGCTGATAATCACTGCCCTTAATGAAAATACAAAGAGCTAGAGAGAGAGAAAATAATCGGAGAACAGGGTTGAATAAAGAGCTTGCGAGTGAGTGAGAGAGAAAAAACAAGATGTTATAGTGGAACCAAAGAGAGAGAGAGAGAGAGAGAGAGAGAGGGGGAGAGATAGAGAAAGAAATATCGAGGAGGAATGACGGAAAAGCAGAAAAGCTAGTGAGAATATGACTTCTTCAAGTTCCGTTATTATGTTTGTTTTCGTATTGAAGAAGAACACCGAGATAGAAGAAGAGATAAAGAGAGAGAAGAAAGAAGACGCTGATCGAGGAAGAAGAAGATAATTGTTAGGCCTAATATGATTCCTAAACACCGGCTTCAAACGTGTGGGACCGTGAATGAAATTATGGGTAAAACCCGGGATAAAAACACATGTAAATACTTCATTTTACCGTATTTACAGAAAACAAAGACCGAAATGATTAATGTTATCCTCTATGCTATTGCAAAAGTTTTGTTAAAGGTTTTAGAGACAGCTTTGGCCGATTTTAACATACAAGTTAACCATTCATTAACACGTAGTTGAATAGCTTTTCAACTCTTGTGCTAAACCAAAATGGCGGCTGGCGTTCTGCGACGGTGCCGCGCTAACGCGCTCTATAATTCCTTCTACTCTCTTTTTGATATTTCTATGCCCCCCCCCCCCCCTCATTCAGCCGCTCAGAACAATGCGGTAATCTCTCCCATTGACTTCCCATCCTCTCTACTCCCCCGATTGATCAGGCCACCCTTGACAATGGGTGATCTCCCCATGAAATTCTCCCTGGCCCCGGTTGTTACCAACGTCCCTTAGGCGTGGAATGAAAGGGAACATATATCACGTACAGTGTCGTTTATTTTTCTTTTGGGTGCCATAAGTCAGCCTTCGAATAAAATAACTTAATACATTTGTGTACATTTTACTCTATATAATTAGCGCAATATTTTTTTTTAAGCCAGTACGAACTAACAGCCATAGCTCGTATAGCACCAACTCAAAGTCACAAACTACTCGATTCTGCCCCGATTCCTAGCCCATAACAGGCGCTATCCACGATTTTCAGACCCCGTGGGGCCCGACGTGATTTTGGCGTCCTCCTCCCCCCCCCACCCCCCCGGCCAGGCAGACTAGTAAGCGAGCGGAATTTTGATGTTTCCGAATTTTGTGCATTCCTCGGGAACATAATAGGAAAACCCCTTTCAAAAAAAAATATGCGAGCGCGAAGTGCGAGCGAAAAATTTTTGCTTACATCAGCGTCTACGTATAGAGACCGAGAAGTTTATCATTAATTTTGGCCTCCACAACTTAAAAGACTCAGGGCCGGCGGAGGGTTTTTAAAGGTGAAGGGGCCAAGTTTCTAAAAGAATTAATTTGAACATATTTAGGTTCCGAATACTTAGGAATTTTACATGGATCTAAATGTGAAAAGTGAACCCTTTCTGATTGAGCAAACCATTCCAGCGCGAAGCGCAAGCCAAAAAAAAATCTGCCGAATGACCCGAGGTCAGTATATTTAGCTCTAATGTTTTTTTATTCATATCCATTCTACTAGGTGATGACCACATCCCTTCATTTAAACAAAGAATAGATTGGAGGGCGAGCGGGATCAGAAAAATTACCATTTACATTACATTATTTAGAAAAGTCTGGGATCAAGTTAAAATGATTTTTTTTTTTAATATGCGAGCGCGAAGCGCGAGCCGATAAGTTTGGCTTGCAATCATGACCTAAAGGTATAATGTATTTAGTAAAACATTTTGAAAATTGAATCCCACCTTTTTGCTTATAATGATGGAATGGCCGTATATTTTATCGCACATTTCTTATTCTTTGCCTTTTTTTAGTTTAAATTCTAAGTAACAATCACCCTCATTATACCAAAAATTAAATTGCGAGCGTGAAGCTCGAGCAGAAAAAAAAGTTGCATGTATTTAAGTAGATAAATTGCTTTACCATGTTGATTTGTGGAAATAAAATGAAATTAGAAACTTATTTTTAGACGCCAGGGATCAGTCAATGGACCTTTTTGAGAGTCCTTTTGCGAGCGCGAAGCGCGAGCCGGAAAAAAACTGGCTTATATGAAGACCCGAAGGTAATGTATCTTAGACACATTTTAAAAAATGAAGAGTTTGATTCCAAAAGGCGCTAAATCCACTTTAGTGTTTTAAGTAAATCAAGGTTTTTTAATTTACCATTTTATCTTTCCATTGTAAGTTTATTTTGATATATATGATAAAGCTATCGTTTTCGAATAATTAAATCACGTTTTAAAAAATCTAGCTATCAATTTCAGATTTTTAAGAAATTTTTATAATTCAATTCCCATGGATTTAGTGCCTTTTGAATAAAAACTCCGTCAGGTGCCAATTTTTGTAGATTTAAAGCCTATAAATAAATGAAAAATTCAAAACGAAACACATGAATATTGCTACCAGAGTAATAGATACAACTTTTCTGATGTTTAATTTTAAAAATATTTTTTTTTTTTTTTTTAATATCTTATCTTTTTCAGACCGGGATTTTCGATGTTTTATTCCAAAAGGAGCTAAATCCAAAAATATTCATAAAATTATTGAAAACTAATCTAATAATCTAAAAATTTTGCACGGATGATGGCAGGCTGGTAGCCACAACATGTGCTAAAAGATCTAATTGTATTTTGTTAGGTAAAGTGGGTTAAATAAACAAATCCTAAATGACCATAGTGGATTTAGGCGCCTTTTGGAATAAAACCGTTTTGGATTTAGCTCCTTTTGGAAATAAACTCATAATTGTGACCAATTTTTTTCAAACTTCCAAACAAATATTTTTTTATCCAATATACTGCATTTGATTCCCATGCCTAAGATGCACCTTAATTAACCTATAAAATCCATTTTGGTCAAAAGTGGATTAGCGCCTTTTGGAATCAAGCTCTTCAAAATATTAAGTCATGTCTCTCAACTTTTGGACATCTAGATCAGTCAATGGACCTTTCAGAGAGAAATTTGCGAGCACAAAGCGCGAGCTGAAAATTGTTGATTATAATGACGATGCCAAAGAGTTTTTTTTTTTTTTTTACTTCCTTATTAGGTCACGATCACCTCCATTTTAACCAAAATGAATTTCCAGTGAGAAATGCAAGTGGAAGAATTTAAATTATTTTACTTTAATGGATTCCCGGGTCAATGTGCCTTTTTTAGAGAAACCTGGCCCGAGCGCCGAAGCGAGATCCGAAAAAATTTTGCCTATAATGACCTAAAGGTATAGTGTATTTTTGACACATTTTGAAAATTGACATCCAATCAAGTCTTTGGCTTACAATGACCTGGCTTATATTTTACTGCACATTTCTCATTCTTATGTCTTTTTTGTTTAAATTTAGCAATTTAGCGATTAGCGGCCCCGAAATCTAGGTCGATGGCCGCCCTAATTCCAGGTCAAACTGTGTAGTATTTAGGGATCAAAAATATCGATACCATGCCCGCCGCGGCCAGGCGCGTAGGCCGACCAAGACTGGCATGCCCGCTGCGGTTTCATTTCCAGTCTGACTGGAGGGATCAAAAATGTCGATACCATGCCCGCCGCGGCCTCTCTTACTTTCGCGTCCGGGCCGCATTTTTGGATTAACCCCGGCAGGCGGCCCGGCCGGTAGTAGGCTAGCGGAGTGCAAAATAAGCATTGCGCTAGCCGCGGCCCTGGCCGCTCAGGAGCATGACTTCGAGTAAACCTGGTTTTAATGACGCGTTTGGCGCGGGCTGGTAGGCAGGGCAGCCTCCCCGGCCGGCCGGCTTACATTAAATGAGATCTCCTGACCATGGATCGTAATAAGAATGGTGTGACGCATCTCTTTTGATTTCTTGGTCTGACGTATAGCGTTAGACTGGGGTGGAGTATTGCATGGGCGCTTTGTTAAGCTGATGCACATTTAGTGGTGCGCGCTCTTTAATTTGCTTGACTTTTTTCGGATTTGAGGGTGAGGGACACAGATATAGAATATATCGTAGTTGCATATTATTATCTTTTCCCCGAATATCTAGTTCCCAGTGCGCGTATCTAAGGGTCAAGTGCGCCCCGGGGGCAAATGTTGACTTTGCGCCCCCCCCCCCGCCCCGGCTCTACTCCAGTTCTGTCACGATGTTGCTTTAGTTTATGAGTATGCCATATACATGTCGCCCAGACCTGTGGGGAAATTGATGTTTTTGCTGTCGCATGCATCACGTAGCTTATCAATTTTTATTTTACCTCTGCAAGTATTTTTAATTTAAATGCGAGCGCGAAGACGCGACGGAAAATTTTGAGTTATTTTCAATTACTCGAATCTTACATTTAAAATCATGAATACAAAATTTGGTATTCAACGAAAGCTACAATAAAAATTTAAATAGGGGTGTCAAAAGGCCTATTGCACAAAATATTTTAGAAGGTGTTATGCTTCGGATTCTTTTTAGTAAGGAAAATAATAATGTTAAAGCCTTTTTGTTGCTGGTCCCTCCTCCAAAGACCTTGAAACATAATAATTACAATGCGAGCGCGAAGCCGCGAACGAAAAATTCTAGATTCTAGTGCCAAATTGGTCTAAAATTAGATTAGCGAGGGCACACAATTGATTGCTTAACTTTATTAGAACATGCATAGAGGGATGCTATGCAAAAATTGAAATCTAAGGGCGCGATTTCATCTTCAGTATAGCCTATACAGGGCACAAAAATTGACCCGAAAACAAAGAAGGTATTAAACTTAGAAACTGACTGGAACTTTGAGCGCCAAAAAGTTAAACTTAAATGGCGCTATCAGGGGGGTGGCGCGCAAAATTAATAATGGGAGGAAGCATGACCCCACTTTGCATTGTGGATCAACCGATCTCCTTTTTTCTTTTTCTTTTTTTTTTCCTTTCTTTTTCTTCTTTTTTCTTTTTTTTTTTTTTTTTTTTTCCTTTTTTTTGCGCCCCGCCTTAAGCTCCGGCACGTGCCCCCCTAAATACGCCACTGTCTAGTTCCTAACGCCATAATTTCAAATCATATATTATGATTATAATCATTAAAACTTGAGTTTGAAAATGATTTCGATTCTTGTCAAAACAACTTGTATCAGTAAGGGTGGGTGATTTCAGTACGAATGGGGTTACGGAAACGAGAATAAAGTGAGATAACACTGTATACACGAAATTGTAGAATGGATCAAGCGCAACTTATGCAGAACAAATGACCACTTTTAAGAATAATAAATTCATACAATATGAAACGCACATTCCACGTATAAATAATGGCTACGCTGAAGAATGAGTACCACGTTAAATCAATTGTATGGCTTTATTGTGAGCGCGGAGTCGAAAATTTTGATTTTTATGAAATGAATCATCTGGTATTCAACTAGCTGATAAATCAACTGCCCTTAATGGAAAATACAAAGAGCTAGAGAGAGAGAAATAATCGGAGAACTAGCGGTGATAAAGAGCTTGCGAGTGAGTGAGAGAGAAAAACAAAGATGTCTATAGTGGACCAAAGAGAGAGAGAGACGAAGAGAGAGAGAGGGGGGAGAGATAGAGAAAGAGAATATCGAGGAGGAAATGACGGAAAAAAAGCAGAAAAGCTAGTGAGAATGATGACTTCTTCAAGTCCCGTTATTATGTTTGTTTGTTCGTATTGAAGAAGAACACGAGATAGAAGAAGAGATAAAGAAGAGAGAAGAAGAAGGAACGCTGATCGAGAAGAAGAAGATAATTGTAGGCCTAATATGATTCCTAAAACACACGGCGTTCAACGTGTGGGACAGTGAATGAAATTATGGGTAAAACCCGGGATAAAAACACATGTAAATACTTCATTTTACGCAGGTATTACAGAAAACAAGACCGAAATGATTAATGTTATCCCTCTATGGCTATGCAAAGTTGTTAAAGGTTTTAGAGACAGCTTTGGCCGATTTAACATAACAAGATTAAGCCATTCATTAACCACGTAGTGAATAGCTTTTTCAACTCTTTGTGCTAACCAAAATGGCGGCTGCGCGTTCTGCCGAACGGTGGCGCCGCGTTAACCGCGCTCTATAATGCCTTTACTACTTCTCGTTTTGATTTTATAGTCACTATGCCCCCGCCCCTCCCTCTGCCCCCCCGCCCCTCATCTATGTCAGACCGCTCAGAACAATTGCCGGTAATCTCTTCAGCCTTGAACTTTCCCATTCCTCTCTACTGCCCCCCGATTGTATCAGCCACCCCTTAGAGACAATGGGGGTGACTCCCGCTACCATTGAATTCTCCTCGTGGCGCCTCGGTTGTTACCAACGTCCCGGCTTAGCGTGGAATGAAAGGAACCTATATATCACTAACAGTGCGTGGGTAGTTTATTTATTTGCTTTTTGGTTGCCATAGAGTCAGCCTTCGAAAATAAGTAATAACTTAATACATTTGTGTACATTTTACCTCTATATATATTAGCGCAATATTTTTTTTTTAAGGCCAGTACGAACTAACAGCCCATAGCTCGTATAAGCAGCCAACTGGCAAAGGTCATCGAAACTACTCCGAGTTCTGGGCCCGTCGCGAGTTCCTCTAGCCCATAAACAGGCGCTATCCGACGATTTTCAGACCCCGTGGGGCGCGCGACTGATTTTGGCTGTCCTCCCCCGCCCCCCCCCCCCCTACCCCGCCAGGCCAGACTAGTAAGCGAGCGAATTTTGATGGTTTTCCGGAATTTTGTGGCATTTCCTCGGAACAATAATAGGAAAAACCCCTTTCAAAAAAAAATATGCGAGCGCGAAGTGCGAGCGGAGAAATTTTTGCTTACATGCCAGGCGCTACGTAATAGAGAAGCCAGAAAGTTTATCATGTAATTTTGGGGCCGTCGCACAACTGTAAAACAGACTCAGGGCCGGGCGGAGGGGTTTTTTAAAAGGTGAAGGCGCCAAGTATTGCTAAAGAGAATTAATTTGAAGATCATATTTAGGGTTCCGAATACCTTAGGAATTTTACGAATGGGATCTAAATGTGAAAAAGTGGGGAAAAAAAAAACCCCCCCCCCCCCTTTTTTCTGATTTGAGACAAAACCCATTCCAGCGCGAAGGCGCAAGCCAAAAAAAAATCTGCCGAATGACCCGAGTCAGTTATATTTAGCTCTAATGTTCTTTTTATATTCATATCCAGTTCTTACTGGTGATGACCACCACATCCCTTCATTGTTAAACAAAGAATAGATTGCGAGGGCGAAGGAGATCTGAGAAAAAAATTAACCATTACATTACATATTATTTAGGAAAAAAGGTCTCGGATTCAAGTATAAAAATGGATTTTTTATTTTTTAATAATGTGCGAGACGCGGCAGAGCGACGAGGGCCGATTAATTTGGCTTGAATTCATTGACCTAAAAGGTTATAATGTATTAGTAAACAATTTTGAAAATTTGACATCCAGCCTTTTAGGCGTTATAATGGAATGGAATGGCCGTATATTTTTAACGGGCATAACGATTCTTATTCTTGTGCGCTTGTTTTTAGGTTATAAATTCTAAGTAACAATATCACACTCCATTTATACCAAAGAATAAAATTGCGGAGCGTTGAAGCTCGAGCAGAAAAAAAAGTTGATTGATATTTAAGGTAGATATATATTGCTTACCAAATGGTGCATTGATTTGTGGAAATAAAATGAAATTAGAACTTGATTTTAGGAACGCGCAGGGATGCAGTCAATTGGGACCTTTTTGAGGGTCCTTTTGCGGGAGCGCGAGATAGGCGCGGAGCCTGCGAGGCCGGAAAAAACTTGGCTTATATGAAGAGCCGAAGGTAATGTATCTTTGAGAATCACTATTGTATAAAAAAAATGAAGAGTTTGATTCCAAAGCAGGCGCCTAAATAAATACGGCCACTTTAGTGTTTTAGAGTAAAAGTTCAAGGTTTTTTAATTTTAGTACCATCTTTATCTTTATCCAGATTGTAAGTTTATTTTGATATATATGATAGAAGCTATAGTCGTTTCGAATAATTAAACATCAAGCGTTTTAAGAAAAATCGCTAGTCTATCAATTTCAAATTTTTACAAAGAAGAATTTTATAAATTTCAGATTCCCCGTATGGATTTGTAGGTGGC
>CALNVZ010002065.1:389176-449044 GCA_940671915.1 Paracentrotus lividus | reverse complement strand
TTATTATTTTCCTTTGGAGACAATCGTACTATTGTTACCAACTATATTATCTGTTGATAAAAATAATCTATGAATTTCATGGCAGAAAGTTTATGTCATTACACATGATTCGATTTAACATTTACAAACATGAAACACTTTTTATTCTTCAACTTTTCAATAATGATTTCAATAGTAATAGTGTGTTAATCAAGTTAGTATGCAAATGAACCAGATGGTGGACTGTATTATCAGAAGAAAAGAAAACCAGAGATGTTCCCCCACAGCCACAGCTAACTAAAATTGGTGTCTGATGGACTTCATTTAAAGCAGGGTAGCAATTAAATTTATTGTGTGTATATGGTAACTACGGTATCTTTGGTGACTATAGAAACAGCGTGCGCAAAAGCGAAGGTCTTCCTTACCTATATTTCACTCAGTGGATGAGAATATGGGTATGGGATATAGCAGCAAAAACAGCAACATGCACATTGGAAAAATTGTGCATCAATGCAATGTTGTTTTTCTTTTTGATTGGACAGGATATGGTCTGTAAGCTATGTAGTGAACATTTTTTTTACCACAATTTGGTGTAAATGTTTTGCGTCAGAATGCCCTATAAGTCCAACCTTATCAATAACAATATTGATAACCTGAATTAACCCCCCACTTCACTGTTCTGTTTCTCTCTGTTCACAAAATAGATAGATTAAATTAGCTGTACAAATTACTTCAATGCAAATTCAGCCCTACAATCCATCTGCTTATTGTATTAACATTAACTGGCTTGTTTTAGGGTTTGTTTTTTTTTGGTGTGTGTGTGTAGAGGATACTAATAATAGCAATTTCATTTAATTTTCTTTAAAGAAAATTAAAAATGTTCAGCTTGTCTTTTTTTTTCAAATCATGCTTGATCTCGAAATTTTTTATTTTTTTTGTCAGGGCACACAAACCGTCAGCCTTTAGTTATGAGACAGAGCCTCTAGCTATTCATAGCCTATACACATTCAAGTGCTCTGGGCTGTTAAATGCCCATTCAATATACATTTTGAATGTTTGAGGAACATGAATAAAAATGAAAATAAAACACGTAGTGGAAATTTCCACCAAAGTGAATGCTCTCAGACTGTCGTGGGGAAAACCAGACGTTTCAGACTCGAACAGAATACAAAACATTGAATGTGGATAAAAACTCAGCCTGTCGAAGCGCTCTTTGTTAGATGGAGATATTGTTCATGAAAGCCTTGATACGTGACAAAATTACCAATAAATAGACAAAATGTGCAATTTAGATGTTCCCCTTTTGGGATAACATGAAACTTCAATTTTGTATTACAATAATGCATCAGTAACACAATCTTCCTCTCTAAATATGTTATACAAAGTAACATATCCTGTGAAAAGATATAATGCCTGATTATTTTTCTGTTGCTTGGAGTTAATTGTGCTTTTCTATTACCCACCATATTTTCTGTTGTTTCACGTGAAAAGAAACCAAATTTCTTGGCAGAATGCTTCTGTCATTATACATGCTTTGTAAACATAATTATGTTTGAGAAAGCAAACAAAATGCCACATACAAATTAAATTTAAACATAACACAAAAAGTAAGTTCCTTCTATTTCAGATATCAATAATTTTTTAACCAGGAGGAATTGAAAAAAAACTAATTATATGTCCAAGTAGGTAATATTATTAGCTATCATGTGACCAATTTTTGTAGGAAGAATCATCATGCCATGCTTCAGTGAGTAATGTTTTAATGCAAACATGGCATTTCTTGAAGTTCACAAATGGATTATCACAACTTTGGATTAATGATTGTGGACCAATATTCAAATTTTGTTACATCACAATTGTCAAAATGATGCTGCTTGTGTGCCCTATACAATTTGAGTTTATGGTCAAATTTCGCTGTTGAGTGTGCACAGGGTTAAAATTGCCAAAATTGTATTACGTTTTGACATGTTTTGGTAATCCTGTGGCACTTATTCATGCTTCAGTGACCACTTGAGACTGAAAAAAAGCCTATTTTTATCATGTATGGACTAAAAATTAAATTTTTTACTTTGATTAAACCACACAATTGTTTGGGGGAGTACCTCTGATTTTACTTTTTTTGTTTTTAAATCCCGATGTTTCACGCCTCAGTGGGCACAAGATACAAGAAAATGATGCAAATGAGAAGAAAGTCTAGGGCTCTGTCACGGTTCAGTGACTTACCAGACATGCAATTTGAATGGAGTTCATGTTAGTTAGTGACCATCTAAAGATGTGTGTCAAGTTTCATGAAATATCTCACAGTGAAATGTACAAAAATTTACAATGAAAATATGCTTTGTTATGCTTTTAAAATTTTACTTTTTGTTAAATCTCTGTACATAAAGTCAATGGAGAAGGAAATCAAAACCTGACAAATTTGAAATTCGGCCTACTTTAATTGATGATTATTGTTCATTCTACAATGATTTATTCCATGAAACTTGACGCACATCTTCAGATGGTCACCAACTAACATGATCTCAATCCAGTGACAGAGCCATAACCTTTCTTTTCATTTACATGATTTTCTTGTATCTTGTGCCCACTGAGGTGTGAAACATCAGGATTTAAAGAAAAGTAAAATCAGAGGTACTCCCCAAAAACAATTGTGCTGTTAAATCAAAGTAAAAAGTTGAATTCTAGCCAGGACATGAAAAAGAGCTTTTCTAGTCTCACATGCTCATTAAAACATGAATTTATATATAAGTGCCATATGATCATTGACACATGTCCAAAGGCTGTAATCATAACCCAAAAATATTATCAAGATGATATTTATTGCATAAAATTACTGCAATACCTGATCATGATTTAAAAATGACATATTTTGGGTTGTTTTATGTGTTCATTCAACCTTGATTTGTTAGCATAAGTAAAAATACACTTCCAAAACAGGAATTCCATATGATAGAATATACCACGTGAAATTAACAAAAATCACAGTTTTTGCAATTTTTACCCAGTGCTCACTCAACCGTGAAATTTGATGACAAACTCGTATTGTATGTTAGGGCTCACAGGTGGCATCTTTTATGACAAGTGTGATGTAGAGAAATTTGAATTTTGTTCTAAAATCATTTATTCAAAGTTGTGATAATCGGCTTGTGACCTTAAAAAAAAATGACATTTTTGCATTCAACCATTACTCACTGAAGCATGACATGATAATTCCTTCTAAAAATCTGTAACATGGTAGCTAATAAAATTACCTATACGGACATATAATTAGATTTTTTTTTCAATTCCTACTGGTTAAAAGAATCATTGATATCTGAAATATGGGTAACTTACTTTTTGTGTTGTGTTTACAAAACAAAGAGCATTACGTGGGTTAAAGTTATTCACCATAAGGTGGTTTATCAAAAGGTTTTGCTCTCAGTTACGATGTTGGTGGAATATGATTCAGGATGTACATATCCCCTCTTTCATGTATTTAACCCTAATCAGACTGGGGTGTTTTGGTAGCTGTCAAGACTGGGGGGGGGCCATGATGGCCCCCCCCTAAGATCTCGGCCGCCGATCGCGCGACCGCGCCGAAAATTTGCACGATGGTAGTGAGCCATGTAATCTACAAGACTGCGCTGTTAATTTATCCAAAATAATATTAATTTTTTTTATATGAATTAATTATGCTAATTTATGCATGAAATCATACTTTTTGCTCTAATTGAAAAAATAAAGCTCCTAGAATGCTAATTTTGTGCATTATTATTCCTTATAGCATTCCTAACAATTGTACTAGAAAAAAATTCTCGTTTCAAAATTAATTTCTTATGTATTTTATTGTTTTATGAATTTCTTATGTATTTCTTTGTTTTTTCAACCTTTTATTTTTCTTTTTTTTTTACGCAAAAATCATTTAAGAACCATTTTTAAGCATAAATATGCTAAAATAAATTGATTTCAGCCAATGAAAGTGAAAATAATCATATCTTTATGAATTAGGTGAGAAAACTCAATTTGCATTGACTTTGTACACAAAATCACGTTTTTGAGCCATTTTCGGTCTGACGGATATTTTTGAAAATCGTGCAGCGTCGTAACGGTACGACCGATTTTTGCGAAAACGGTTTCAAAAGATGACTTGAAAGTAAAAAGTCAGCAAGCGGCGCGATCAAAAAATTTCGTGTGGCGGAGTGGTCGCGGAAAATGTCGAGGGGGGGGCCATGATGGCCCCCCCCCCCAGTCTGATTAGGGTTAAGGGGAAAAAAAATGAAGGGGCCAGTATACAGAGTGAATCAATAAAAATGTCCCATCATATTGAAGGTGTCTTGTAAAAAATATGAACATTTAATCATGGGTTTTATGATTTATCTTGGTAGAGTCATCCTAGCATATGTTTGGACCATTTTCATTTGGATCTTTTCATGCATGACTGAATAACAGACAATCTTCAGAAGATGCTTAGATCTAACGTATTGCTCCAAGTGGCTTGATAAAGAATAAATAAATTGAGAATTTATTATTTATGTGCATGCACAAAGACACAAACCCACATGTACCCTCATTTACACATACATAAAGCACATACACACCCACATCCTCACCACCCTCACCCATATACACCCTCAACACACACATACTCGCGCAAATACCCTATCTCATCCATACCAGCATGCACACATAAACTCATACACACCCACACCCTCAACAAGCACATCCACACCCACACACCCTCACTTACACTCACAAACAGTTGTTACGGAATATTACGTCGTACAGGCCTACATTCAGGAGTGGTCTTGGTAAACAAAGCATAAAAAATAATGGGAAATTTTATTGTGAATTGTTGACTGTTGAGGGAGGATGGGTGTGTATGTCTCTGTGTGTGTGTGTGCACATATTCTGTATAACATTTGCTTTTAATCTTCACCCACTTGACACAAGTGATATTTTACCGTCTTCTGAAGATTGTCTGTTATTTAGTCATGCATGCAAAGATCCAAATGAAAAAGGTACCAACATGTAATAGGAGGATGACTCTACCAAGAATTATTATGAAACCCATGATTAAATGTTCATACTTTTCATAAGACAACTTCAGAATGATGGGACATTGTTTTTGTCTCACTCTATAATATTGAGTATATAACCCTGCGGCAATGCGAAGTGCCAATAGTGGACTGGCATTGCACAGTCTCTTGGTAATTTCCTGATGCAGATATTAAGTAACACATTTGGCTGTTAAAATATGTTATCTTGTTTTTTCTGGAAAAAAAATATAAAGAGTTAGAACAATTAGAAGGAAAAAAAAAAGCTCTTTAGTAATAATTCACATAAAAACAAACTCATCAAGCAAAATCATTTTGTGCGGTACATTTTATTGATGACATCAAATCTTAACATGTTTACATACTTGTATATAAGTGTATGTTTTATTGGGTTTTTTAAATCTGTGTTCGTTATTGACAGTGCTATGAGCCAGAAGCTTGCATTCCCTACGGAATTCAATGCAAATTGTTCACTTGCCAAACATCATAATCTTTACTTTATCTTCAGAAGTCCTAGTACTTCAAAGATTTTAAGGTAAATTTTACAATGTTTGGCAAATGTACAAATTTTAATTGAATTTTCAGGGGGTATGTAAACTTCTGGCCTCAATTGTAAATAATGAAAATTTATCTTCTAGTTCAATTTCAAACATCTTCTACTTTCCATTTACACCATTTGGAAATCAAACTGCAAAATCATATATTTTTAAATCATGTCAATCAGTCTTACAGCATTACTGGAAATTAGATCTCTCCAAACATTTTATATCAATGAAATGAAGAAAAATTCTTATGCAGTTGATTAATGCCTTTAAGCAATTTGTTTTAAGAAATGGTTATTCTTTGACTGATTAACGTTTCTATAAAAGTCCAACAACAACACCTTTTTTTTTTAGTAAAAAAAAAGTATGCGAGAGTATCAACTTTTTTTAGCTTTGATTGTCAGCTTATTTTGTTTGGCTTTTAGGCTCATCCTCTGTAGACTGTACAAAAGTATATGCAGCTCTCGCAATTACAAATTTTTTTCTACCTCTTTTAGCTTTTCTCAGCTCTAATGTTTTGTTGTCACTCACACCCCTGAAATATTTATATACATTAAACACATTACGATATCAAGGTCTGCTGATTTTCTAGGAGATCGTTCATTTTTTATTTATGAATTGTTACATTTTGTCTGCAATATACAGATGACATAACCATTTTAAAGGACAATATTGAACCTGTACTTAAATATTGTACGACAAAGTTGTAAATGCATACATAGAAAGTCAGTCTTCATTCAAAAAGATCCGTTATAATGTATTTTTTTAAAAAGAAAACAAAAATGTATGATAGAAGTATGCTTGAACAGTGCAAATCCAACAAATTGTAATTACAAAATTATGTTAACTATATTTACATGAGAACTGAAAAATATGATACATTGTTATAATTTAGTTGAGGACACACGCATGCCCAATTACAAGTAAAGTTGTAAGTAAATTACCATTCAGTCCACTCAAGAACACTCTTTAATTTCTTACATATGTGTTTCATCTAGATATCTTCATACATTCATATCCAAAGTAAAAATCATAAAAAGGAAGCATCAACAGCATAACATGCGTATGTTTATGTATATTGCCTGAATTCATTTCTTTTCTTCATTGATTTGAATGTAATACAATGTCTGATTCAGTTTGCCATATCTCGATATAAACAAAATGATTTTCAAAGAAGTGCTTTCTTTACTTTTTTTTTTCTTTTTTTTTTAATTCCTGGATTTTTCAATATCCTTGCATGGTGGGAAGTTTTGGCATAGGATATTGCTCACATAACTCCATGACCTGTTGTCTTTCAGCCCTTGAACAACTCATTCTTTTACTTGTTCCTTTTGTTAGATGGATTCCTATCTGTGCCTTATTTTCATACAAAGTACTTTGGGAGGCTGAGGTATAAACGTGTGAAAGTGATGAATCATGAGATTGTAAGTCATTTTTGGATGATACTTCTTGTGAGTCTCCAATGAAGTACTCATGACAAAGCTGTTGATTATGAATGCTTGGCATATCTGTTGTACCTGTAGGTGAGAAATTAGTTTCAGGATCCGCTACTGTCTGAACAGAATGGACATCCGGTACTTCATAAAGGGTGTCATTTAATGTTTGAATATTTGTGCAATATTCTGGGATGCCGTGCGTAGTCATTGTTTCAGATTTTTGAGATGGAAGATTTGATGACAAATTGATTCTTTTTCTCGTCTTTCTTGCGGTTATATACAAGTACAGGCTTATCAGTATCATTATGATAGATATTGAAAATATAGCTACAGCTATGATCATCATAATGAAAGGCTTTAGATTTGCTGCTTTCGAAACCAATTTTTTTTCCGTCTTTGAGTGAATTAGACTAGCTGTAGCTATTGTATCTGTAGTATATTCTGTTATGTCTATTTCTACTTGACTAGATGTCATTCTTTTCACTGGATAATTTGTAGCTTCACTTATACTGGTATTTTCAGTGTAAATAGCAATGTCAAGATAGGCATACCCTACACCCGCTCCTTCTGCATTGCTAGCTGAACAGGCAATGTGCACACCCTCAACGTGTGTCTTATGCAAATGTGTTGAATTTGGAGTAAAACTATGTCTAGATGATGATGTAATGCCACATCCATTCAGAACACCTGGTGGAAAACATGTCCAGGTAAAGCTGCTCACCCCTGGATAGGCATCTGCTGTGCATGCAAGCTCAATATGTTCATAAGGCAATATAGATTTTCTCTGGGGGAAGATGTGAACTTGTGGAGGATGACGCACCATGATCGGTCCAACAGAACACTGCAGTCTCTCTCCAGGAAAGGCATATTCACTTGATACTTCACAAAGTGCAATTTTCAGATGCAGACTATGGGTTATGATCAAGTCGTGAGTTAGTACCCTTAAAGAACCAGCATCTTTCAGGGAGGGAGGCAGCATTCTACCTCCAGGGACAATGGTCCAGCCAAGATCAACAGGAGGGTTTCCCCTTGGAACACTACACTTCAAAGATAAAGTCTCTACAGAGTTCAATTCATTTAGGATTGTTGGTCTACAAGATAAATCATCCTTCGTTGGGAAGTACACCACTTCCATCACAGCTTGTCTTGAAGAAAAACAAGTAGTTTCATGTTGACTATGTTCTTCCAAGATGCAAGAAATATAATGCAGCGTAGGCACACTGGAACTGTTCAATTTAATATTTGATGTCAGTACTCCATTTGCAGTGTCATGCATTTCAATTACTGTTGGTTTGGTATTCAGACTTGGGTATACTTCCCAGCGAATAGATTTAGTATTCAGATTGAAATCAGTTACAGAACAGTTGAAGACTGCAGTCTTACCTCTCTTAACTTGGTTATCAGCTGGCTCAACAAGAAACTTGGAAAATGTCTCCTGGCATGAAGATGCATTTATCCCTAGGATACCATAAGCATATAAGAGGAACATAACAATATTTTTCTGATGCCAATAAGTGTGTTTTGCCATGATGCCTAAGTCTTCTTTCTCTTTTCCCTGCGCTCTTCAGGAAGCTTACTTGTGCACTGTTGGATAATATTCATGCTAGGTACATATTATACAGAGAGTTGATATTCAAAGACAATTGTACCTAAACTACTTCATGATGCTTTGGAATCAGTTTCAAAAGCATTGATAACCCTTATTTATTATTATTATTATTATATTTTTTTTTAAAAACATTTAACAGGCATGTAATATTTATGTGAAATTTGTTTCATATTGATTTGTTAATTACATCACCCTATTATTCTGAATACAAAAATCACTATTAAAGTTGAATTAAGAAGACGATCCCAAATATTGAGATATTTATATTAATAGCATCCTTACAACCCCCTAAAAATACTGAGTGGCGTTTCAACCCCCCAAATAAGTTAAGAATAGTGAATTTTAACGATGTACCCCTACCCATATTTTCCGAGTTCGCTCCCCGGGGATGCGTACTAATACTAGTGTTCTCTCCGTCGACGTCACAAACGGGAATTCGGTCTTGGCGAAGTAAACACAAGACATGCCGTGTGTACACACTGACACATTTATATGAATCTACTTGTGTGTCAGAACTTTTATTTTATCGTTATTAAGTTTATGTGAATGATTTTAAAACAGAAATAAAAATGAAGCTATGTCATACAGTCAATAATATGCCTCTAAATTGCTAGAATATTCTTATTTGTAGCATTTTAAGACGAGGGCCGTGGCGAGACAAGTCAATAAAATACTGACTGTGTATATAGTACTGGAAATCAGCTAGTTGTGGTGTGCAGTTGTTCAATTTGCGAAACGTAAATGCTTATAAAAGTAGATTTGTGAACATACTCATTCTCCAAAATATGTAACTGCCCTCTAAATAATACGATAGACCTATAGATTAATTTCAAGAGAAATAATATGAAATTTGATCGAGATATGCTCACCGGTCAATCGCGTAGCGGACGCTAATCGTTCGTGTTATTGTAAGATATTCTTCCGCGTGTGATGCGACCGGCTCTTGAAAAACCGAGTCTCTAGCGGAATCGGTCTGCGCTTGCAGCCGGCGCAGTTGGCCTGGCTAGCTAGCTTCATGTATATGTGCTAAGTGTTCGCTTTTGCGCTTCACTTTGCAAATAATACCGTCTCATGAATTCGGTTTTGCCTTACAATTTATACGAAAATCAGTCGGTATAGGCCTCGAAGTAAGTAAGTAGAATTGTTTATCAAAATCTTTGTGAGTTTGCTTCATCATCTTTCACTATACAGTCTGTGTCAAAAAAAATGGTACAGTCGGGAAAAATATAATTTAGGTGTGAAATCTTTTCAAATGATATGTGTATGTGGTACCAAATTAAAGCCAAAAGATTTTTCTTGCTGATGCGCTTTTTTTTGTATAATTTGCTTTTGTAGAACAAAAGTTATGCTAAATTTTGTGCGGCGAGGAACAAATCAAAATTACGCATGTCTATTGTTCCATTATGCGAAACCTACACAAAAGCATGGACGTCGTGCGAAAATGGATTTTTCTTGACTGTAGAAAACTGGTCATATCTCAAAAATTACAGCACCAAATGTGATGAAAAAAAATTGCAGAAGATAGTCCAATTATCCTGCTTTATGAAAATGCCAAACGATACCAAGTTCTGATTAATATTCATAATATAAAAAAAATGTTTTCTGACTGTACCATTTTTTTTGACACAGACTGTATGTCTTCGAAATTCATAGAACGGTCAATTTGATCCAAACTTCACCCATTTGATCTTGAATACTTGTCAACAAGGAATAACGAAATCATCATAAGCAAGCCACAGAAATGCACAGTATAGTGTACAGCGAAGCAACACACACAAATAAAACTACACAATACACACGTATACGGAACAAGCTGCTCAAGCTGCGTGTGCACTGTGTGAGCGACCGGATCTACAATGTATGTCACCTCAAAGAACTCGATCGTAAATAGTGAAAATATCGATAAATAATTAACTCATTGTTTGCAATAATACTTCACAATTTAAGACTTGGAAATCGTTATTCATACTATTGTTTATATAGGGATAGTAAAGATTTGTACATTATGATCCTTAATTATTTGAATTGACTTCCTTGAAAAAAATTGGTAAAATCATCTAACTCTATCTGCGCATCATTCTGTATTCAACATCCAGGCACGATATACACAATACCCGGCCGTGACGTCACCCTCAGAGTGTACTAGAGTACACTAGTCTTTCACGCCCAGGCAGGAGGCTAATTTCATGAACTATCAAACCAGAATATTGAGAAGCCAGAGGATTTTTGTGATATGCTATCTGTTTGAACAACTTATATAATGCTATATATTATCTGTAGAACCCAATTTAATGGAAATTCATCCCCTTCTTAATTCAACTTTAAATGAATTTAATGAGATTCACAACTACTCGACTAATTGTCTTGTTCTTTGTAGCGAGATCATAACAATTTAAAGATCTGTGTAGTATATAAATACGTCATATATTGTGATTGAATTAAATTGAATTATAATTCGTCCAAATAAGTATTAGTATACATTTGGATATCGCATGAGGATCTCATCTGTAAGTGCATATTTTAGAGTCTTAATTCACAAAACCATAAAAAACAAACAAACAAACAAACAAAAAACATAGAGGAACCTAAACACGTATGAAAGTTGAAAGACAAAAACAAAACAAAATCTCCTCCACTATCTGTAAAGGCCGAGTAGGACGAAGAGCTTTCTTTTATTGATATTAGTAAATTTTCAATTATTATCGCATTCGCATTCCAATAACGGGAAATAGGCCATTTGCCGTTCAATCAGCCATGGCGTATTCAAAGTTTATTTTAGATATCTATAGCTGGCAAGCGCAACAATAATTAAGTAACATGTACTGCATAAAACTGTGTACCCTAACATTTAGGTTAAATGTGATGTGCATGCATAGAAATGTCAACTGCCATTTGACAACAGTTGATAAATGTATACGGTGCAATGCACTTTTCTTTTGAGGAGAATGATGGGTCATGCGAACATTAATCACTTATTAAGTTATCTGCAGATCTTAGATCCAAAAGCTCAGTTCTGCTGGCAGAAGCATTAATTTTTTTTTTTTCCTAAATGTACAAAGCTAGATTCATGCCATTTTCTGGCTTCTTTTATCCTTTAACCTTATCGTTTATGACTGACTGTACAAGATATAGTGGGGCCATCTATGTAGTTTCGTTTGCAAGTCACGTTAATGTTTGGCAACATCTATAAATATGTTCTACGTGATCACACAAATCAGAAAATATATGTCTCCAATTTTTTAAGTGACCTTTTGTGACCAAAAATGGAGGTCAAAGGTTAGGCTTCATTAACATAAACATAATTTTCTTCAAATTGTGTCAAATTTGGTATCAAATTGTAGGTAATTTTATAACTAGCAATTAGGTCTATTAACATTTTTTTCACTCGACCAGCCAGTTTTGAGCAATGCACGAAAATCAGACAAAAAATATCCATAGACAATATCAATAGCAACTAATCAAGAATACAACATAGGTCATACTAGCCTGACATTGCTGCCACATTCTGGTGACCCTTATGACCTTAAAATTAGGGCAAAGGTCAATTTATATGATGATTAACAACCTGGAAATGGCATATCAGCAAAAACCTCAGTTTCTGTGAACTTTGACCTTATTTGTAGGTCGATTTTGTCAACTAAAAATATGACGACATATATTTTTGGGTTAATGGCATCAACTTAAACATATTCATGTTAGTTACCAACATAGTTAAACCTGGTGTATAGTTTTGGTAACAAAAAAAAAATCGGCATAAAACCGATTAAATATAGTCTCATGTGGTTCACATTGCGCTAAAAGTCATGTGTGAGAGATTTTGTGATATTCCTTTCACGATTTCCGGTGAATTTCAGTGAAATGTTTGAATCCAAACACAATTTGTAACGGTTTTGAGACCTTTGCTGGGTTGTCCTGTCCCCCGAACTTCCCGCATGAATGGACCGTAGCGATCTGTGTGTATCACCCACACAAGAGAATCCCCATTGGTTTTCCATGTGAACGCCGAGTGCACACAACATGCACAAAGCTGAGTCGGGTCCCCGTCTTATCTTTTTTATACTATAATATCGTGAAATAAAGACATTAAAACGAGATTCCATGTAATATAACTTTTTTTGTTACAGTTATAGGATTCAGGCTTTCATATTATCTAACTGTGAATCCAAATTAAATTTTTCCTTCTCCCAACACTATACACCAGCTTTAAGCTTATACAACAAATAGGTTCAAGGTCAAAGTTAAACAAAGAGGTTTTAGCCAAAGAGTTTGGTTTTGACCTTGGTCTTATTGTGCCTTATTACTTGGAATATTTCATTTAACACTATTGCGTGTTATACTTGATCCCATAAACCAGGAAATAATCGTTTTCATTGACGTATGACCTTTAATTATGGTGAAAAGTCCCAAAAAATACATAGTTTCTGGTATTTCCAGGTCTTTTAGCGTCATGTTATTTGAACTTTGACCTTATCTTGAGGTCATACGTGTCAATGAAAAAGTAGCAAGGTTGATTTTCTGATTCATGGGGTCAAGTAGAACAAAAGGAAATGTGGCTATCTAAATGATTAAGGTATAAGGTCAAACAGGACTATGGTCAAGTCAGTAAACTTTGGCCCTTACATATTCCTTGAACTTTCTATGTGTCACTTGACCTTTGTCCCATTGGGCAATATTAGGGGAGACTTGGGTAATTATGGCCCCCTTTTTCACATTTCCTATTACTACCATTAAATGAAAAGTCCAATAATATTCTAATTTTTAATGTAAAAATACAGTCCGTCTATATACCTATAATATACAACGGAAAGAATAAACCTGTCACTTCTCATTTGCATATTAATTACCATTATGTTAACAACTTTGGGGGGCCATAATTACCCCAAGGGTTGGGGTATTTATGGCCCCTTTTGTCATGACTGTATGAATTAAATGATATTACGCTAATAAATAATGGAAATGTATAATAAATGATGTTGGGTATTCCTAATACACTTATCAACCACCAACAATGATTAAATCGATAATTTGTTCAGCCAAAATTATGAAACTCTACAATCATAGCAATACAAAAATTTATGTAAATAATCATACAACTTAATGTTAACGCAGATAGGGATCTGCGCTTATACACTGTTTATGCAATTGGGGCCATAATTACCCCCAAATGACATTATCAATTTGATCCCTCTTTACAGCTCTACTATTGGAGATATTCAGGTGGAAGTTTTTTTCTGTTGTGTTAGTTAGTTTCTATTTCAATTAAAATTTCATCTTGAATGATTCTAATTAATTATATCACACCCCAAATAAAAAAGCTGACTTGCCACTTTCCAACGAACAGAATTGTGATTGCCGTACATTTCAGGCTCCCCTAAGTACAAACTTTGAAGTAAATGGCTTATTTTTCTCATATGATAGTAGGAAGAGTTTGGCTAGGCATGTGTAAAAACAATCATTATCATTGTGTAATGCAGAAAGGAATTATAAGCTCTCAAAGACAAAAGGGGCCATAATTACCCCAGTCTCCCCTATAGCTTATTGATCTTGATAACCAAAATTATTTTTGTTATACTTGACCCCATGAATCAGAAAATCAACCTTGCTACTTTTTCATTGACACGTATGACCTGAAGATAAGGTCAAAGTTCAAATAACATGATGCTAAAAAACCTGAGAATACCAGAAACTATGTATTTTTTGGACTTTTCACCATAATTAAAGGTCATAGGTCGATGAAAACGAATATTTCCTGGATCATGGGATCAAGTAGAACATGCTAACAGTGTTAAATGAAATATTCCAAGTAATGTGGCTAAGTAAGACTAAGGTCAAAACCTAACTTTTTGGCCAAAACCTCTTTCTTTAACTTTGACCTATGAACTATTCATTGTATAAGCTTAACTATGTTGGAAACTCGCATGAATATGTTTAAGTTGATGCCATCAACCAAAAAGTATATGTCATCATATTTTCAGTTGACACAATCGACCTAGAAATAAGGTCAAAGTTCACAGAAACTGAGGCTTTTGCTAAAATGATGCCATTTCCAGGTTGTTAATCTTCATATAAATTGACCTTTGCCCTACATGTAATTTTAAGGTCATAAGGGTCACCAGACTTAATTGCAAGTTATAAAATTACCTACAATTTGATACCAAATTTGACACAATTTGAAGAAAATTATTTATATGTTAATGAAGCCTGACCTTTGACCTCCATTTTTGGTCACAAAAGGTCAATTAAAAAAAATGGCGACATATATTTTCTGATTCGTGTGATCAAGTAGAACATATATATATACAGTGCGTCCCAGAAAAAAAGTATACCCAACTTTGAGGGCCTCGTATTAGGAATTCATAAATCATGTGACCATATATTACATCTCATGTTAAAGAGTAACTCATACTCTATTCAATGATATAAAATTTATGTCTGTGCTGTCACGAATGACAGAGTATTCATACTTTTAAAAAAATCCGTCGAAAGTGCTTTGTACCAAGTTTGGGTTATTTTGGGTTTAGCTAATTTCAACTTACCAACTTCTTCAACGTGCCCACCTTCCCTCTCAATGCATAAATCGCAGCGTCGTTGCATGTCTTGGACAGCTCGTTATTGTAATTGAGCGCAATTACGCGATTACCAAACACCTCCCGAAGTCGATCTCGAACTGCTACACTCCGGTGTGCAGAGGCACCATCCTCCGTGTTGCATGGTATCTGCTGACTACAAAAACTTTCTGCTCTGTTGTTCGCTGCACCATTTTGGTTGCATGAGGTATCCGGACACATGAAATCAATGTTTTACTTACTTCTAAGGCACTTTAAAATTCAAGGAAGGACACAATGGAAGATCATCCAAGTGTTCATACATACCAAGGCAATTGAAAGAGGACTTCATCAAGATAGCATCCCAAGTAACGCTTTATCCCTTGTGAATAACTCAGGAAGGCTTACCTCAAACAATGAATGATGATCAAGGAGCCAGGATTTCACTGACAATATACCATGAATATGATTAACATTTTTGGTCAATTCTCTTGAGCTACATTTCGCATATATGTTTACTTAAGTAATGCAAACATTTTTTGAACTTTCATCCACTTTGCATCATTTTCAGGCTAAAACAAAAAACATGAGGATTATTGAAATGAAAAGTTTACTTCCGAAAAACTTGGTACAAAGCCCTTTCGACGGATTTTTTTCAAAGTTCATGTACTCAGTCATTCGTGACAGCATTGACATAAATTTGGTATCATTGAACAGAACATGGGTTACTCTTTAACATAAAATGAAAAATAAGGTCACATGGTTTATGAATTTCTAATACGAGACCCTCGAAGTTGGGTATACTTTTTTCTGGGACGCACTGTATATAGGTTTTTCCAAACATTAATATGACTTGCAAACGAAACCTATATTTCCCCCATTGGATCCCACACTATTCGGAATCGTGCCATTGTCATTAAAGGTTCCCTTCTTTCATGGTCATGTTGCTTCATCCTATACTTTCTTACACACACCATTGAAAATATCACAAACGATAAGAAAACAGATAGTACTATCAAACATATAGATAGTAAACTGATTTGTCCATTGTGTCCACATGTTTTAGTTGGTCTAGCATGATTATTTGTCCGAGATTGAGGTTCATTTGTTGCAAATATCTGTTTTGTGATATATGCCTCTGTTTGTAGAATATGGCACAGGTCTTCCTGTGTTTTACCTTCCCCAAAATGACTCCATTCATAGTCTTTACAATACCTCATATCCTTCGAATTGTTGTACAGTGAGGTACAACAAGATACGGGCGGAGAATTTCTAACCCAAAAAGTCTGCTGAAAGCTGGTAAAATCTTGAGTTTGCTCTGTCTTCGGAGGTCTGTTTGTACATTCTTGGTAGCATGTGAATATTCCAGGCTGACTCCCTCGTTGAGCCTTGCATGTCAGAGATAACCAGTCTTTAACTGTTTTAGCTTCTGTGTCAAAAGTGCAGCTTGCCTTACCTGGTAGAAAGTCTATGTATAATGGTATTCTCTGAATTTTAGTGCTATCTGTGTGATTTGTGTATTTACCTGTACATGTATAAGTACCCGCATCTTCGCTTGTAGTGTTAACAATTTCGACAATAATTTCAAATAGTTTTCCTCCAATTTTTGTTGCGTTGACAGAAAATCTCCCGTTCTGGTCTGTGGTTAAACCAACTGGATCTATTTGTCC
Organism: Paracentrotus lividus; assembly: GCA_940671915.1. Lineage (NCBI taxonomy): Eukaryota > Metazoa > Echinodermata > Echinoidea > Camarodonta > Echinidae > Paracentrotus > Paracentrotus lividus. The sequence goes on along the minus strand of CALNVZ010002065.1, from coordinate 432,230 downwards.
TACTGTAGAATCGTAGAATGGAAGTCTAGTACCGAATTGAATTTTGAATGTAAAATTTGTGTGGTATAGAAACGGAAATACCAAATCTGCTGGCTGACCCTCATCCAATCTTAGTGTTTCTACTGTGATATCAATAACAGATAACAGAAAGATACAAAGGATCTTATTAATGAACCTCACCTCCATGATTTTCTATTATTAATTTGAAAATCTTCCTTATATTCTGAACTTTATCTTTATAACTCAAAATTTTGGGGCAGTTTATACATTTTATACATTTTTTTCCTCCTCCTGCAATACACATATATTGACACACAAATTACCAATAAGATACTTAAAAAGGTTAGGCTGATATACAACTTCATAGGGCTAAATACGTTTGTAGTCTTGCGAGTGGAGTCAGTTGTTTGCAGCAATCCAACTTTATCAGATGCCTCATTAGTTGAATTTTCGACTGGGATATTTGTAGAAATTATTTTGGGATGCCATGTAAAATCTTGACAGTCATGGGTATATTTGCTGTATTTACTACTGACTGAACAACAGTTAACTTGTATGTTTTTCCTTAACCAGAAAGTGGCCTTTTGTTCTTTTTTTCCACTAGCATAGTTTGGACCAAAAATGATAGTTTTCCCCTGGTCCTTTGAAAAGCAGATCATCGAACCTTTTGGGTAACCATTGATGAATTCACACAACAAAACTGAATAGACTGATGGAACATTCCCATGTTCTAGAGGACTATCTTGAAGTTCCCAACTACAATTAGCTGGTGTAGGTGGATGATACACAAACAAATTTGCAGTCTGTGTTAATGTAATATCATGACATTGAAATTGGCATTTGTAGATTCCAGCATCAGGTATAGCTATGTTGCTAATTTGTAGCTTTACTTGCAAATATCCATATATGATTTCTGTTTCAACAGTTACTCTCCTCTGATTATCCTGAAAGTAGTCATCTATTAGGCTAGGTCCTTGAAAGTGGGACAACTCATAAGAGCACTTGTGTTGTGGCACTATGAAATTCAAAGTCACAGATAAATCGTCCACAGTAGCAAATTCATTATGTGGTTGAGGAGATGTATTCCAAGTACCACATACTGACAATAAAATATTTTGTAGGATCAGAATGTTACACAGTATCCAAATTCCCATGTTGATTTGAGGTATTCACTCTGCCTTCTATCAGTAATTGAATGCATGCTATCATCCTGATGGCCTGTGTATTGAAACATAATTTTTAAACATCAAGTTATTTAATTGAAGAAACAAAATAAGTGATCAGTGGTTTCTATGAATGTAAATTTGTGTGTCTTGACAGAATGTCTAGGACCAATAAAATGGTCAGTTTTAAAAGTTCTCCTAATTAAATTAAATTAAAAAAAATTGTCAAGTATTCTCCGATGCTTGGTATGATTACTATGGACGTTTATTCATGTTTTTTGACAAAAAATGTTGACCCATAAAATTGACAATTTTAAAAGTTCTCCAAAGTAAAAAAGAAATTGCTGAAATTTCGAAATAATTTACTATTTTTTAGACACTTAATATGGACAGATGCATTGATTTCAGTTTTTGTTGGCCTATTTTGCGAGATAATTTATGGAGTCTCATTTTTTTTCTTATGTTTGTTTTATTTGGAGTGAATCAATACATCTGATGACGAATTTGACCATGTTCAATCCCCATTTGATGTTTACTAAAATTATAGGCCTACTGATCAGTGATATCATTTTCATGTTAGAATAGAATAGTATACTTCTTGATAGGCAACCTTCTATTAAGTGCTTAATTTGTGTACAAAATCCACTGTCTCACTTCCAGAACTGTCTTAGATATACAGTGTAAATTTTACGGATGCATTTCCTAGTCCTTCTTAGCTGCACCAACAATAGATAAAATAAAAGCTTACCATTATCTTGGCAGAGGCAACTGTATGATTGGGTTTCGTAATTGGCAGAAATGGAAATGGATCGCAACCATGTAACATTGAAGAAGTGCCTTAAACACCTTGCAGCTAGACGATTTACCCCAAAATGATTTCTGAATACCTATGTATGAATATAAACCCAAATTAGCTTTGTTAGCGGGGGACTTGTTGCTTGCCAATACACATCTTTTGAATAACATTATTTACGAAACTTACAATTGAATTTTTTTCTATGCACTCCAAATCTTCCATGACTTAATCCTTTGTGTTATGTTTGATGCACCTTCAATATTTATTCATTCAAATGCTCTGGACCGTGTTATCCACATTGAATATTCACACGGCACTTCAAAAAATACTTTTTATGCTTTTATTGCGCGCCAAACATTACTTTTACGGTGTGTGTAAAGTGGCAAGTGGGAACGTTTTCACAAGGATAATTTAATAATATAACCAGAATTAATTCATTCCATAAATATTCACTTCTATTTATTTATGTACATTCTTGATTATTACCTGAATTAGGCATTTTGGAGATAAGATATAAGCTCGTATTTTGTCTGCCTAATCGCTTCAGTCAACACAAAATACATCTCAATGGCTCAGTCTTCTGACAAGGGGCCATAATATTCATACACCCCTCCTCCGCGAAATTTGAGAATTTCCTAATTTGCCTCAGTATTAAATTATTGGTCCATAATATCCATATCTTGTCTGGTAGGGGTTCCTACGCGTAATTGTAAGATAATGCATGTTAAAATACAAAGGGTAAGACAATGGATATGCATAGAAACATATGTCACAGTGGTTTAGTATTATGAAAAAAACTTTACGCGCCCGGATAATTATGTCACAATGGTTCAGTCCAGAATGCTGAAAAAACATGCCAAGACAATACCTACTTTAAATCAGGCAAATTTTATGTTTTTTTCTTTAAAATGTGGCTAATCAGGTAACAATAATAATAACATTGACTGGCTGTCCTCATCTTCGACTTGTGGCAATATGAGACTTGTTTGCGAAATATCTGCAGTATCTTCCTCAAGGCCAGTCAATATCATAGAAATATCTATGTTTGTTTGTTTGTTTGTTTTTTCATTTGTCAATAAGGTAAAAAAAATGCCAGGAATTCAAACAAAGCAATTTCATTTGACACCAGTGTGATTGAGGGGCAGCATCTATTGGAAATAGCTTTAACTTTTTTGTATACACATTATTTTCAAATCTTTTGTTCCCAAATAGACACATTGGCTGGCAGCCAAACAACCAACAATGGTTGAAGTTGAAATTTTCTATGACATTTTAGTTCAGCTTTCAGTGATCCATCTTTTGTAGCTTTTAAAACCTAGACCCATTCAATCCATTTGATATAAGAGCACACACCAAAAGCAATGACAAAAATAACCCAAAAGGGTATTATATTGAATAGTAAAAGGAATATAAAACAATTTGTATATTGCAAGAAGTATTATGTATATTGATTGCTCTAATTATATAAAAGTAGAAGAAAATGATATATTAAACTTGAAATATATCCATCAACAGAATGCTGAAATATACCCAACTTCATTGCTGTGATGCAGAAGAAATGAATGAAATAATCAGTCAACAATGTGAAAGCAAACATAACAGGCTTTTTCTGTTGTTTTTCTTTAATTAGTGGATGGATTACAGAAAACTGTCTATCATGGTCAATAATTTTTTTACTAGGTTAAAAAAAATAGGGAACCGATATCGGTGAAAATTGTACTCGTTTAGCCTGTTGCTTCATTTATAAATCCTGATTATTCAGCTGTCTGTGTTAAGGAAACCATCCGTAAGACTAAGAACACATCTTTTGAAAATCTGAAAGGGAAGGTACATGCGCCATAATGTTTGTAATATCCCCTCAAGTATAGTGTAAGATTTTTATTAAATTTCATTTTAGAATGAATCAAAGTTTTCATTTCAGTTTCAGTTTTGATGTGGTAAATATCCCATATTTTGTTTTACCAGGATAAAGTAATGAAACATATTTCATGGGATTTAAAAACAAATACTTTAACATAGTTTTACAAGAATTGTTATGAATTTAGAAGGTTTCTTTTAAATAATAGATATTACATGTACAAATATAGAAAATTCAACAAAACATGGTTTTATTAGATTTTAACTCAACCATGGATTAAAGAAGTAAAGCCAATTGAACATAATGAAATGATACAAAACAAAATGCAATATGGAAGGGATGAAAAAAATAAAATAAATGAGTGGTGTACAAAAAAAATAAATCTGTTCATAATTTGCTGTTTATATATTTGATGGGATTTTGGAAAGAATAAACATTCCACCTCGTAGATTTGAGGTAAAAAAAAATTGAAGCGCTCTCTAGCATCGGGATTACAGTACAATCCTATTCATCTCATTTCAAAAGGGATATAGATTATTATTGTTATCACCCCTCAGTCTCAGTCAAATATTTGGTATTCTGCATAAGGAAAGAAATAGATTCACAGCAGCTTTATTGTTGGAGGTATTATCAATCTATTTAAAGGGATTCAGTAACTTCCCAAAACAAGTTGGAGAGGGACCAAAATTAGTTAAATCCTATTGGTCTGACTGTAAAAACAAACTACTGAAATTTTTTGGAGCAAATGGAAGTCATTTAGTACCTCAAAACAGTGAGAATAAACAAGGCTACGACTACAGCCTTGCACGATCATATCACCACCGTTCTGTCGCAAGTATCAGTGGCTTCTTGCCCAGCGGGCTCAAATTTTTAATATAGAGCCCCTATTTAAGTTTCTCTTTCTACTGACCCTTAATATTTCATCATATTTGAATGGCTCATGAAATTAAGTTTCAGGAAATATATATTTAAAAAGAATTCATTCATTATATGAAAAAATGTTCCCAACCTTAAATGGGCAGAATTATTTTGGTCATCTCACAACCAGAGGAGGGGGCCCATCCACCCCCTCCAAATGTAAAAAATTTTCTGAAACTTGGCATGTATTTGGGGCATATTAGAATGAGTAAGCCTGCAAAGTTTCATACCTTTATCGCAAAAACTTTTAAGTTATCAGCATATGTAATTGTCATTTCACATATCTGCATTTGATACTACATTTACATTACACATTCTAGGGGAGAGCTGAATGCGCATAGCGCAACAATTTTTGAAACTACACATTACCCGATGGTCGAACAAAACTATATAAATTTGTTATCACAAGATGCGTGAGACTCTATGCTAAGTCATAGAATGTTTCGGCATCAAAAAGTTATCTCTAAACTTACTTCGGCAAATGCACTAGGGTGTTCAGAATCCCATCGACTTTGTGTAGCTTTGGGCGTTCTAATTGGCCACAACTGTATATGTTTATAATTTTTGTCAATATGAGCTATTTTATTAAATTGCAATTTCAATTTTTGTTCAATGTTACTGCATCCCTTTAACAATTGGCATCAAATAAATCTGCTGACGAGTATATGGGGAAAACTTGGCCTTTTGTATGCATTTGTTCCTTGTTTACCATCTGAAAATAAATAAGATCAAATATTGAAATTTGAATAGGTTTGAGAATCCAATCGAAGAGATACACATTCCATGGTACAATAGTTTTCAATGTATAATGTTGAGTGAAGGCATAAGGGAACAAGTTTGTTGTGTTCAGCTTTGTGTTCTCATATTCCCAGGGATGCTTCTAGCATAAAGAGTTCATCTTTTGTATTTCTACGTACCAATTTTGACAAGTTTTGAAAGCTGTCAGTTTCATACAGATCTCACACACGCGATCGCTTTATCGATAAAGCACACCATAACTTAGTATTTATATCATGATTCTAAAATTGCATTTTTTTTTTTTTTTTTTTTTTTTAAATGTGTTCATGCAATCACAAATTATTGGATATTGGCAGCAAAAGTCAGAAACATCCTTTCAAAACATCAGTATGCAACAATGTTGTTGAAAACCTGAAATTTTGTTCCAAAGTCATTGATTCAAAGATTTTAAAGTTTGTGAACGATAGAAAATTGCATTTTGTCTATTGACCTGACTCATAGAAGCATGAATTAAGATCGTTGCTCAAATGTTAGCTGGTATAATTACTTCCATGCATGAACAGTGTGTCCCAGAAATGAATAATACACTTTTGAAATGGCTACCGAAAAAGAAATATGTAGATAAAGCTCATATTCTCAACTATTATTTGACACAACAAAGTCAAAAATTGATGCATACTTCAATGAGCAATGCCCCCTTAGTGATGGACTCAAAAAAGAGGGTAGGCAGGAATTTGCTATTCATTTACCACCTGCTTATGGGCAGCCAAAAGGGCAATTTTAACTCTTTATGCGCCACTTGAAAAACCGGCCTGTGCCACATTATTTCAGAGACATGCATTTAAGGCCAATCTTTATAGAGTGTGCTGAATCAACTTGCTATAACTTTTTACTGCTTGAACCTAACAAAAAATATTGTGTAGCAGAGTTGTAGAGTATAAAATTTCCGTTTTGATAATGCCACACTTGTGGCATTATTTACTATCATTTTTGTAATAATCATAAATATATATTGTTTAATTTGTTATATTTATGACAGCTTTAAATTCCTCAAAAATGTCTTATTTACCAATGCAGACATACTTCCAAACCAAATGCATTAGCAAGGTGAACTTTTAAGCTTTCTTTCGGTATATCATACTCTCATACTAACAATAAAATACTAGGGTTATAGTTTATTTTAAAAAAAAAGTTCAAAGGAAAAGAAAGATCAAAGTGTCCCTCTCAGCCACTCTTGACAAAGGGGTACACTCTCAGAAAAATTTTAACCAACCGGCCAAAATTTTAACCAACCGTTGGTTCAAATATGAACTTACCAACTGTTGGTTAAACGCCGGTTAAACCAACCCCAGTTGGTTAAAAATTTAACCAATTATGTATTAAAACTTTAATAAAAAGTTGGTTAAAATATTTTAACCAACCCTAGTTGGTTAAATTTTAATACTTAATTGGTTAATTTCTTTTTTTAATACATCATGGTTGGTGTTTAAAAAAAATCAAGCCGATAGACCGGACTGGACCGGCCTTTTGACAATTTGATCAAAGTATTGGTACAAATAACAATGAAGAGTTATGCCTGATATATTAGACTACATGCATTATGTGTTGGCCTAAATAGGGTAGGCCTACAGTAGCCTAAGTATTGTCCAGTAGTCAGTACAATATCATTACTTCGGTTCAGACGTTAGGTCTAAAACTAGTCCAGTATCTGAAATCTAACTGGATCTAATTATAGATCTAGAATATAGAAACGAGATGCTGGCCTAGATTCTACGTTTAGATTCCAAGGTCATCACTCTTAAACCAGTCAAGTAGCCTCATTGACTATAATCGAAAGGTTTAAAAATATTTAGGCTAAATTTAGATGCAAGTGATGGTTCTAACGTAGTTATAATATTTAGCCAACTAAATCTATGACCTCAAGACTTAGTCCGAGACCAATTTGGTTGGAGAGCGAAGTATTTAGATTCTAGACCGGAGCTGCATAAATTTCAGGCAAGTTTAATACCTAAGTTAACGCTAGGTCTAACGTCTCAACCGAAATAATTAAGAACCGTACTGGCCATGTAGTCCAAAACATTAATGCATGTTAGTCTTATATCACAGGCCTATACTCTTCAAGTCATTTCTACCTACCAATATACTTTGATCAGATTGTCAAGATAGGTCCAGCCAGACCAGCAGTCAGCTTGTGTAACCCTGTTGTCGTCGCGAACAAAATACGTGCATAATGAATAGGCGCACTATATCTTACGTGTATAAATCAAAATCGCAAGATTTCTAGCGCGAGGAGCGGAGCGCGTATCTTTGTTTAAATCCCCGTTTCCCATTGGTTGTTTTTCTTCCACGTGACCAATTTTTTTAAACCAACTATTGGTTAAAATTGGAATTGGGCTTTTTTAACCAACCCATGCTTTTTCACGTTTAACCAACTTGTTTTTTAACCAACTTTTCTTTTTAATACATTATTGGTTAATATTTTTAACCAACTGGTTTTAATATGCATTTTTTTTACCAGCGTTCTGAGAGTGTAATCCCTCCCATTGAATCCCCCCCCCCCCGCAGCCCTAGCCCTGTAGGCCACTCTTGACAATGGGGGTGATCTCCTCATTGAAACTACACTGGTCCTGGTCATATGTTCGATATCCGGCTTAGCGGAAGTGGAAAGGGATATCAGAGGGATCTCCTTCTTCTTTTGTGCCATAAATCAGCCTTTGAAATGAAGAACTTTATTGATTTTTTCCACCAGTGCATGTTACAAGTACAGTTTACTGTAATGCCAAATTTACACAAGTATATGAGGACTTCTAACAAAGAGCAAAAAAAACAAAAAAAAACATAAAAACAAAAACAAAAACAAAACCAAAAACGATAAATACGCTGTTATTTCAAATGTAATAGTTATGACAAAAAGTAGTTTATCCGAAAGCGTGACTTGTATACAATGCAAACAATACAGAGCGCGAATAATTGCTGCCCGCTACGAGTGGTAATATGAATGTCTAATTGACTTGTGTACTATTGTGCAAAATTGCGCTCACGGCACCCCTACGTACGTGCAATTCGGCGCTCATGGCACACAAAGAGTTAATAATGTCATGAATCGGCTTACAAAGACAAAAGAAACTAAGCTACAAAACGAAAAGGTTAACCATCACATTTCTGCATAATATTGATGTCTATTTTTTTTGTCTGTGACAAAAGTGGGCGTTGCTCATTGAGGCATGCATCATTTTTGGATTTTTTGGTGTCAAAAAATAGTTGAGGATATGAGCTTTATCTACATATAAATCTTTTCCCCCAGGTACCATATATTTCTTATTTGGTAGCCACTTCAGAGTGTGTAGTTCTTTCTAGGACACACTGTACAGAGCGATTAAAAAATAATGTCCCTTCAGTTGTCTTGTGAAAGGTATGAACATTTATTTAAGGGCTTAATGATATGGTTAGGTAGAGTTATCCTCCTAGCATATTAGTACCCTTTTTATATGGATCTTTGCACGCATGACTCAATAACAGACAATCTTCAGAAGACAGCAAAATGTCCCTTGCGACTAGTGGCTGGGTTATTAATAAAAAAATTGAAAAATTGATAATTTATTACTTATGTGCATGCATAAAGACAAACACACCCACATACACAGAGACACACACCCTCATACACACACATACCCTATATCATCCACACCAGCACACACACAAATACACATCCACATCTTCAATAGACGCACCGTCAAAAACACACACACACACACACACACTTTTACTCACACTCTTAAACAGTTGTTAAGGAATTATTACATATGTCCCAAACGTTGGTCTTGGTAAACATTGGTCTTGGTAAACAAAACACAAATGGGAAATGTAATTGTAAATTGTTTACTATGTTTGTGGGTGCGTGTATGATGATGTGCTTGTGTGAGAGGGAGGATGGGTGTATATAATAATAATAATGTGAACATTTATAATGCGCCGATATCCATCATGAAAGATGCTCATGGCGCAGTAAAGAAAAATGAAAAACTTATTTAGAAAGAGTAAGAGTTATACATTTACTGGTAAGCTTGTTTGAATAACCAGGTTTTTAGTGAAGTTTTGAAGGTGCTAAGACAACAAAAATTTCGAATGTCTTGTGGAAGTTTATTCCATAGGATGTGTGTATGTGTTTGTTTGTGGTGAGAGGGTGTGTGTATGTTTGTACATATGTTTGTACACATATTATGTCAACATTTGTTTTAATCTTCATCCATCTATTTGACACAATTGAGACTCTGCAGTCTTCTGAAGATTGTTACTTAGTCATGCATGTGTGCAAAGATCCAAATGAAAAGGGTACCAATAAATGCTGGGAGAATGACTCTACAAAGACACATCATGAAACCCATGATTAAATGTTCATGCTTCAAAGAAGGCAACTTCAAAATTATGGGACATTATTTTTTACTCACTCTGTATATAAATTAAAGATTGTGGATTAAAAAAAGTTGTCATTGTTTGATAAAAAGAGGAATTTTATGTGTTATGTTGAAATAGAAATCATAAAATAACATAATGGATGAAAATTCTGATTAATAATATATTTATTTCTATTCAGTACTTTTTTTTGTAGTTAGATTCTTAGAAATTTGTACATAATTCAATATAGAGAGTTTTGAGTCATGGTGATGACACAAAATACACGATTACAACATAAAATTGAATCTTCACTAAACGTTTTAAAATTGTAACAAAAGAATTACACATTAACCAAAACTATTTTCACAAAAATTAGGAAAATTTATAACAATTGGCCATGAACATGTGCACACCATTTTGCTCGTACTTACTAAAGCTAAAGTTTGTTATTGGTCATTTCATAGTTAATATAAAAAAAATATGCTTGTAAATATATCACAAATACTACATATTATTAACATGTAATACAGAAACTGTACTGTAAACATGTCGTACAAATGGTGTATTGTAAACATGTCATAGAAATATCGCATTGTTAACATGAGTGTCAATTCCGACCGACATGGAGCTGTATAAATGTTCATAATTAGTAGTAGTATTATTATTATTCTCCAATTTACTACACTGCGCTATACTTACCTATATCTCTTCAAATTGCTATTCGTTGCCCAAAGTAGAATAGCCACCGGCAAACAAAAAACGGGCTCGAAAAGAGTCTAAATGCCCTGAAGCAGACGGGGAAACCCGTCACGCAGGGACTATATAACGCCTCTCCACACACGTCTACTTCCTCTTTCGTTGCCGCGCTTCAAAGTAAAGAGATATGAAATCGGCCAAGATATTAAAGACAAAACTACACCCCAAAATATCGCCAAAGATATGCCGGACCAAAAAGAGTAGTTCGGGATCCTAATGCCAGAGAAATCTACTCGCTCCCTCTGAAGAGGCGAGCTCGAGGAATAAACCCTCAAAAAAAAACGATAATCGGGCCCACGGATAAGGGTGGGTAGGCAAAAAAGAAACGCCCAATAATCCCCCTTTGACGAGCAAACCAGCGGTGAGGACTGAACCCTCGAAAAATCCGGCTGGGAACCCATCACCGAACCCTTCGACCTCCATGATGTTCGGGTATCGGGTCGGATAAGTCCCCTGAGAGGGGCAGTGTTAACTCCTCAACCTCACCAAAAAAGAGGGTGTCCACGAGGATGCGAGTGTGACCTCTAAAACGTCGAAGACCCACCAATTTACTACGCTCCCTGACCCAGCTCAGGCGGGCGACTGGATTATCAAAGCCTTCAGGCTATCATGCCTCCTCCCAATACCCAACCCCCATCTACCCACCCCGACCCAGATCCCTTGGATCTCGGTCCCAAACTATCAAGTCAACAAAAGACTAGAGGAATATTATCATCTCGCCAATCACCCATGGCCAGGGAGGGGGGGAACGAGAGTCCGCCTCACCCCCAGAGAGACGGGTAGCATTTCAATAGTTGGGGATCAGACTCCGAGTACGGCTATCACAACCCAGTACGTAACCAAGCCGTAACTTCCCGGGCGAGAAATGGAGAGACTTCTCTTCATCTTCAGTTTCCAGTGAAACACACTCCTTACAGGCCGCACAGAGTGCTAGATCGCTATGATTGGCCAAGCCAGCGGCTTAACGGACCAATCGCACAAATTACAGTGCTAGATCGCCTATATGATTGGCCAAGCCAGCGGCTTAACGGACCAATCGCAAAATTACCGCTCACGTGACCAGCCGCGAGATGGCGCACTTGCGGGATTCCACTGCATCTGACGACCGACATCGGGCAGCGAGAATTCTCTCTAAATATTGCCCACAACTGCGGGGCGGACGAAGAAGATGATCACGTGACTGACGTTAAGCAGCAGTCTATTTTTAGACTGAATCATCATCGGAGATCGAGAAGATTCTCTGCGGGAATAAAGATGGACGGACCGTATAAGTTCTGCTTCCACAAACTAGATAATCGCCGCTCTGGATTAAACCGGCGAGTAGAGAGGTGAAACAAGGATTACAGGATCGCGTCTCAGGACTTTGATAATTATCTGTGCTCCCCCACGGTCCCAGACGTAGGCTTTCGCGTTGGCGATGCAGGGGCGAAGAAATCCAGATACAACAACCCTGCGCAGCCGCACTTTTTATCAGCACCGACAGGGATTTGTCGGCAATCGACATCTCTGCCCGCAATGGTATGCGTCTCGCAATTTTTCAGGGCTGCCTGATTACGGCCCTGACGGAGGCAGAGAGCCTAGGATTGACTTCAACCGATAGAGATCGTGCTTAAATCTCTTTCTAGATTGCTGACCTGCAGTATGAACAGGCACAAGATCAGCCCTACTTACGACGAGGCTAAGAAGGAGCAACGTGTGACTGCTCTTAACATCGAGCGGGAAGCTGCAAGATGTTTGGTAGACTACCATGTGAAGGTAAAGATTTATTTAATGGTAAATTTCAGGATGTGCTCGATCAAAAACATTTCTGAAAGTAACACGGCGGACAAAACTTTCTATAAGCTAAGTTCCGGCAATAGATCTAGCTCCTCAGGCTATAAGTATAGATCTAAGTTCCACTCAGTCTCAGCCACAAACAGAAGTTTCCTTCTTTGTCTCAGGACCCAGGCCCCGTCCTTCAGAAGATCAGAGGGGGCCCCTCTTTCCCTAGCTTCTCGCGTCCCCCTAATGACTCTAACGCTAGGCGTGGAGGAGGGACAACCGCCAAGAAGTCACAAAACTATCGCGGCTCCCGTAGTGGGGGCGTGGACGTTAGCCCCAGTTCCAGTCCCAAGGCCACTGTTTTAAGGGCCTTGGCGAACGATCAGCGGTATTTGACAATCAATTTCAATAGTTCTAACCCCCTCCATCATGTCCCAGTCGGGGGGAGGCTGACTCTTTGGCTTCAAAACTGGGAGAGGATATCTCACCGACAAGTTTGTTCTCGACATAATAAGTTCGGGATCAACCCAATCTTTCCAAGGATTCTTGTCAAATTTCCCATTTCCGGCGTCAGAACGCCCTCTTCCCAGGGATCCCATCCGGCTAAGGGGCATTAAGAAACAGAAATACAATCTCTCCTATCAAAAAGGTAATAGTTCAAGTTCGGACAAACAATTCCCTCCTCCTGTCTCGGTGTTCTTAGAAAAAAACGCTCGGGGGGCTTCCGCATGGTCTTTCAACCTAAAGAGAGTAAAAACAAGCTTCTCCAAACCACCACCTTCAAAATGGAATCTCTCTCAACCATCCTGCCCCTAATAAATCCCACGAAATGGCAGTAACAATAGACCTTCAAGATGCAATATTATCATCCCGATGGCCCCACGAAGCTCGGAAAAAGATACTTGGATTCAAGGTAGAAAAACATTTGTTACCAATTCAAGGCTCTCCCATTCGGGCTAAAACCAGCTCCCAAGAATTTTCTCCCGCTTAATCAAGTAGTTGCGGCCGGGAAATTAAGAAGACGAGGGAATTACAATCTTCTGTTACCTAGACGACTGGCTCCTTCTCGCCCGTCAAAAGCCACCCTCGAGTCCAAAATATAGAGATAGATGCACATTAAGCCAAGGACTTGGGCTTCATGGTAAACGAAAAGAAATCGAAGCTCACGCCAACGACCACTCCAGAATTTTTGGCCAGGGATAAATATTCCATGCCTTGTAGTACGCGCATTCCCTCCACAGAGTGGAAAAATTCTAGCAGTGGGAGCAGGGCTTTGGCTCAACCTGGTTCGCATCTCTGCCGAGGATTGGCAAGTTTTCCTAGGTTCTCGCCGAGCCTTGATAGACCTATCCCACAATGCAGACGTCACATTGAGACCTCTTCAGCTGCATTTCTTGAGACACTTCAAACCAAGCCGTCTCCCTCCAAGGACCATCCATCCCACTATCATCCAAAATAAGTCAATCAGGTCCAGCAGTGGTCTTTCATCTCTTCTTAAACCAGGGAGAAGAGACCCAAAAGCCCATTCCAACCCTCACTCTGACAACAGACGCGTCAAAGCTCGGGCTGGGGGCTCACATGGGAAACCTCGAAGCCTCGGGCCAATGGGAATCGAGAGAGTCGGCCCAACACATCAACGTTCTCGAGATGAGAGCAGTTCAACTAGCAATGGGCCAGCTTCCTACCCCACATTGCAAATCATTGTGTCCTAGTAAAAATCGGACAACAACACTGTAGTATCGTACATAAACAGAGAGGGAGGAACAAAATCACGAACTCTGTGCAATCTAACGATGGAGATCCTTTTGTGGTGTCAGGATCATCGCATAACTCTGATAGCCTCGTCACATTCCCGGGAAGGACAACTACCTTGCAGATTCCTGTCGCGAGGGAAATACCTCCCATCGGAATGGCAGCTAAATCGCTCAATAACGATGAAAATATTCACTCAATTCGGAACAACCTCAGGATAGACCTCTTCCGTCAATTCTGAACAAACAACTTCCAGTCTATTGCACGAAACACCAGGATCCCCTAGCCTTCGCAACAGACTCTCTATCATATCGTGAAAGGGATTCTTGCTTACGCCTTCCCGCCCTTTCCCATCATAGCGCAAGTTCTTGGAGAAGGTGAGGGAGGACGAGGCTCACCTCCTTCTCATTGCACCATGGTGGCCGAGGAAAACCATTGGTTCACGAATCTAAACAAACCTGTTGGCAGGACTCCAAGAACACCTCCCCTCGTTGCTAAATCTTCTAATCAACCAGGGACAGAAAACCTATTATCCGAATCCAGAGAGACTGTGCCTAACACTCTGGCCCATTTCAGGAAATCGGCAGCGGACGCAGGCCTTTCGGAGAGAGCAGCAGATATGGCCGCCCAATTCCTCCGATCCTCCACCAGGAAGTACTTATAATTCCGAGACTCCAGAAGATACTACCGATGGTGCAGCAGTCTGCAGGTCGATCCAACCTCTGCCTCTTTAGGTAAGATTGCAGATTCTTACTTGTTCTGTTCGATGATAGTTTATCTATTTTCACATACGAGGTTATAGATCAGCCATAGCGGCGATTCATACAGGTTTTGGGAACGGAAGAGACTGTCTCTAATTCAATGTTTCTCTCCCGTCTAACTAGATCATTTTCTTTACAGAATCCACCTAAGCAGACTCATCCAAGGTGGGACCTTCCCAAAGTCCTTCGAGCTCTAGCAAAGTTCTCCTTTCGAACCTATGCATAAATGTTTCCTTCTTAACCTTTCAATAAAGACAGTCTTTCTTATAGCAGTAGCATCAGGCCAACGCCGTAGTCTACTCCATGCTCTGTCAGTTAGGTCAGGTCATATCCGTGGGAAAAGGATAGGGTTCGTTTTGATTCCTAAAGCAGGTTTTCTTGCCAAGAACCAAAGAGATCTTCTAAACCTTGCCAAATTGTTTTACCATCAATTAGCAAATTCTCTACTGTTTCCAGAAGATAGGTTTATGGTGTCCAGTTTAGAGCGCTTAAGTGGTACATTGACAGAACTAAGTCCATTCGCTCATCCAGCAACTTTTTATTAGTTCAGTAGAACCCCCGGGCCGGTTAGCCCAGATACTGTTCCGATGGATAGTTCAGGGTATCAAGTCAGGGGGCCCAGAAGCCCTACTTTCAGACTCAGTTAGAGCCCATGACACTAGGGTATTCAGCTTCTTGGGCTCTTTTCCAGGGTACTCTTATGAGGAGATCCTCCAGGCAGCTACTGGGCAAGTCCTAATACTTGTGTCTTATTACTTATTTGATGTGATTAGTCAGGATACGAGATTCGCATCTGCGGTTCTGTCGTGTCCTCATCGCTCCTAATTTGTTTTGAATTAATTAGGTATGTTTAGCTAGGTTTTTTTGGTGGACCTTAGGAAGGGCTTCCTTTTCCCACCTCCAGAATTTCTGTGTAATCTAGCAATTTGAAGAGATATAGGTAAGTATAGCGCCAGTTAGTAAATCAGAATGTTCAATTGTGAAAATTATTTACTAACAAGCTATACTTACCTATAGGCTTCCCTCCCTTCCTCCCCTGTGGTTCGTCGCCCTCCTTGGTTTTCACGTGGAACGAAAGAGAAGTAACGTGTGTGGAGGGCGTTATATAGTCCCTGCGCAGTGACGGGTTCCCGTCTGCTTTCAGGGCATTTAGACTCTTTCGAGTCGTTTTGTTTGCCGAGGGATCTTACTTTTGGGCAACGAATAGCAATTTGAAGAGATATAGGTAAGTATAGCTTGTTAGTAAATAATATGTTCACAATTGAACATTCTGATCAATGGTACTTTCTCTAAAATTGATTTTGTTCCCCAGAGCTCAGCTGTGGCTTTGACTTTTTACAAGTACAAAAATTGTCAGGAATTTGTCAGGAATCCCCTTTGATGTCATGCTGTATTTACTATTCAGAATAAACAATAGACACCAATTGGGATTTTATCCTGTTTAACTAACATCCCTCTTATCAGTTCAAAGTTTTTTTGTTTTTTTTTAATACATGGAACTGAGATTATCTACAAAAAATAAAATAAAATGATAATCCACTGTGGATGGGGGCTACAATTTTTTTGCAGACAATCAGATTTCATTAATTACTTTAAAAAATGTAGGGGAAAAATACATTTTTAATGATCAATCGATAAATTTCAATTTTTTTTTTTAAAGTGACTTAGCACATGTGTAATTACATGTTTTGGTTATCGGGACAAAGGACAAATATCCTTTAAAAAATGAAGCTAGAGAAAACAATATCTTCTGTCCATTTTGTTGATCAATGTAAAATAACTTGCACACACTACTTTAGACTCATCTATTCCGGTATATTAAGTGTGTACAGCATTCTTTTTATATGTAAAAAAAAAATTATTCGCATGGAACTGTATTTTGATCAGCATGATAGACAAGTGATGCGTTATTCTAAAAGTAGACCCCTATGTTATATTATTGTACAGTTTATACATGTTTGTCTAAATGTATCATTATACTTCAGGTTTTGATCCCTATTTGCTGGCCCTTTATTGGTAATGGAGGTGGCAGCGGAAAATATTCTTGTGCTCTATAACTGAATCTCTCATGTGACTTTCGGAGTTCATGCATCTCGATTGCTCTTTGGTTGTCATAGACACAGGTGATGTCATCTGGAATGTTTACAATTGATTGTAAGCTGGCGTATGGGGAAGAAGCCCCATCTGTAATTTCAGATGGACTTAAACTGTGTGATGCAGAACTTGTGCAGGAGGGTGTGTCGTCGGGAGAGTCTCCTTTGAAGATGTGACATTCATAAGATGATAGGTCATTTTTGGGACATGGTTGCCAATTTGGAAAAGCGTAAGGATCAGGGGTTTCTTCATAGATTGGCTCGGAATGTTCATCTGTGTCGTATCCAGTGCTTTCTTCGAGATCTGCAGATTTAGATTCCATGGTTGATTGAATAACGACTGCATCTTTTTCAGAATGTTTGGCTAATTTGAGCATTTTTGCACCAGAAAGGCTAATCGCAAGGGCAAGGACCCCACAAAAACATATGGCTGCACTAAAAAAATATGTCTTTTGACCCCGAGCAACCATATGGGTAGGATTAAATGTTGTGTTCTTTTTCAAATCTGTTTGTGCGTATCCACCAAATTCAGTCAGTAACAGTGTATCAGTATTAAAGTCCTGTGTTGTTAATCCAAAATTGGTAGTGTCCACCTCTGTGACATCTGCATTTTGCTGATTGTTCCCCCTTGGAAGATGGTCAAGAAATCCTGGTTTCCTCAACATCATTTTTGGACCTACACTGCACTCAATATGTTCATCTGGAAAAGGCATTTCACTAGTTACCAGACATTTAAAGGTCTTATTGTTGAAAGACTGATCAATCTGGAGATCTTGTACAAGAACTTGTTGGTTACCTTCAAAATAACTGCTTGAGTTAGAAGTGTTTACTCCATCTATGAGCCATGACATATTCACAGCAGGATTGCCTTGAGTAACTTCACATCTTAGTGAGATCTTCTCTTGCCCCTGCAAATCCCTTGAAATATTAGAGCTACAATGCAGTTCTTCCTTCCTGGGGAAGTACACTATATTCAGTATGGCTCTCTTGGAGAGGCATGTACTCAACTGACCTTGTGAATCAACAAGATTAGCCATACAGGCATGGGTGCTCTGACTGTCTCTGTTAACGTTTGCAAATCCAATCCTTGAAGTTAATTGTTTGGTCTGAGGATTGAAGTTGATTACCATCGCATTATATGGCATTGAAGGACTGGTAATCCAAGTGATAGAATCTGTGTCAGCGTTCGTCTTTGAAACAGTACACGTAAAAACAGCATTTTCTCCTTCTTTAACAGTTTGATCCATTGGATGAGCAACAAAGAAGGACTCAGAATTATTACAGAATGCTTCAAGCTGATAACACAGGGCCAGGAACAGTACCAACCTGCATGAATTCATCTTGGCATCCATCTTTAAAAATATGAAATCAGTTGATGCAGCAGAAAAACAAAACAATTACTTAGACTTCACTGAACACATCCTTAATAAAAATATTTGTATTTTTAAAGTTATTGACATACTGCACTTTGGATCTGTCAAAGGTCACATGACATCAGCTTCCAGTTGGAAGTTTCGATTGCTCTTGTTGGTTGATTTATTGCTTTCAATATATAACACTTGTTTCATTAAAGACCGTTGACGGAGTAAATACAACCTTACATCGATTGAAAGCTAAGTAGGCGTATAACATAAATACCCCCAAAATAAATTAAATTTTCATAACAGTATTCATAAAAAGATGATTGAACCTCAACCAGGCCATCCCTCCCAAGTACTCGTAAAAGTACCCCTATTATATAATGGGGCTGATGACGTCAAAGAAGTTTAAGGGAATGCTACTGCCAGGCATGATTGGGTTTCGCCTTTAGAAAACACGTTTGTATTGCTATGTCAGAACAATAGAATTCTAGCACACATGGGGTCCATTGTTCTGACATAGCAATACAAACGTGTTTTCTAAAGCCGAAACCGTATCATGCCTGGCAGCAGCATTCCCTTAAATTTCTTTGACGTCATCAGCCTTATTATATAATAGGGGTACTTTTACGAGTACTTGGGAGGGATGGCCTGGTTGGGGTTTGATCACCTTTTTAATGAAATACTTTCTAAATGGAAGATAAAAATGCTTAAATTGGGAATTGTTGTATTAGGAAGAAATATTAGCTTTCGTTTTACATGTAATTTTGGTTTTCATTTCTCGGTCCGGTCTGGGACTTTAATCAATTTATATATGATACTTTGAAAGAAGACTTTATAATTAGCATTGGAAGATCTATTAAAGTGTCCATATGCCATTGTTGTTGTAGAGTTTTCGAGTTTATTTTCAGCACTATGCAATTCAAAGTGTTTTGTCCCCTGTGATTTAATTTATCTTTGTCAAAACCTGACATAGTTTTAAGTGGATATGAGCATCTAGCTGGAGTTTAATAAAAACAAAACACTTTAATATAAAATATAGGTTTAGGTTTCATGTAGGGATGAAGCTCATTTTGTGTTGATTCATTTTCAAATTTGGTGGAAACAATGGAGCCATTATTAGTAATATCCTATTTCAAATGGGTGCAGCTTCTGAAAATTGCATTTTTACATATCTCCTTGATCTGTTTTTCATATTTTTTTAGGGGATAGACATAGTTTTTTTTTTTTTTTCCAAGTTCTGACAAATCCCAAATAAAATCAATATGTCAGGGAATTGAAAAAAAACTTTACCTACAGTAATTCATGCACAAAAACCTATTTCAATTGAAAGTAAGAAATTATTTGTCATTGATCATGCCTATCTATCTCTCTCTCTTTCATTTATATATTTCATTCTTATTAGTTTTCAATAGACAATTCAGAACTCACCAAATCTGGTAATATCTTTCTTCACCATTATGTACATTTAATGAACAATGTATTATGAAATAATTTATGGAAAAATACACATATTAAATTGTTTATATAGGACACAAGACAATAGGGAATTTGATTTATTTCATATATTTATTTCTAAACATTTACATGGTGTTTGGTGTTAGCGTATGGTAATCACACCCACCAATTGTTTTATGTTCTATAGAAAGAAGCATTGGGGCAATGATTTGTCAAGTTCAAAGACGTACAAAACAATGTGGTACAAATACACAAAATAAACAACTGGTATTTAAAAGAAACATATCTTCAGTACAAAGACTATAAGACAACGTACAAAATTAATATACACAAAATAAGCAATTGATATTTACAAGAAACATATTTCAAATACAATATGTTTCAAGAAAAAGAAGCAAAAAGTGAGCAAAGAAAATGAAATTTCTATCAATGGAATCCCAGTTTCTTTGCATTTTTTTCTTCATATTGCCTTTTTCTAGTCAGTTTCACTCTTTGTTCAAAGAATAAGAATTTTTTAAGATACCAAAGATTAAGTCGATTATGACATGTAGATGATGAATACATGAGATGGTGATGCCCTACTTGCAGCAAAGCAAAATGGTGTCCTTTTGATGCAATATCAATTCAAAGGTCCTCTGAAAAAAAAAAAAATATAACAAAGACATGTACATGTATATACTGCAAGAAACAGATAATGCGCCTTGAGCACTCTACAGAGTGAATACATACGCAATACAAATCACATTATTATTATTATTATTATTATTATTTACCCTTAGGGGGGATTCTATGCTTTTGTAGTATTTTTTCCCTGTTATTTTTGTGTCCCGTATGACACAATACTATTTTTCATTTCAATTGTAAAGGATGGGTCTAGTCAAGCTAAGTTCTTTTGCCCCTTCTGGTACAAATTGATGATCACCATCAATCAAGAAAATACTCTTTTATTTTCATGTCAAAAACATGTAAAATGTTGTCAAAATGTCTCGTAGGACACAGCATCGACTCGCCCTTTAGGTACCTTCCCAAAAGTTAAAGACGCGACCCCCTGCGTGAACGCCGCACAGCGGCGCTTTATAATTAAGTCAATGGAAGAATAATACTAGGGGAACTGTATATCCTGCCTATAAGCCCGCTGTGCGGCATTCACGCAGCGAGCTGCGGCTTAAACTTTTGGGAAGGTACCTTAATTAGGCAGATGTTTTTATGAATATATACCATACCCATCATAACAAATTAAACATAGCTCTGATTTTGATCTGCAATCAAAGAATGAGTTGTTGCAAATAATAGAATATATTTTTAAAAATTGAACTGCAGCACACCTATGATGACTACAAATAAATATTGCAAGTTATGATAATATAATGTAGAGTATTTGGTCTCACCATAGTACTGAGAAGAAAAATAACCCCCAGAATATATTCAACATTAAAAAACAAATGTTTTGCAGTGTAGTGTAAATTGTTTTGTGTACATTTATACAGTAACTTCATTTATGCAATGGCTAAATGCTAGCCCATTCACTCATTTACAGTATTGCTGTGAGAGAATCATCAATTTATTGCAATATAAAACATTGAAAAAAAGGAACATATGTGTAATCATAATTTTAAACATGAAAGAAACAGATTACCGGCAGGTCTTGTGGAACTAACATACTAGTACATGCAGGGCAACATAATAACATATAACAGACAATAACTATTTAACAATAACAATCAATGCAAACATAATACACAAAGCATCATAATAATTTTTCAAGTTATACATTGTCATGAGAGAATATAGTTATCACTGTTACACAATATCTTTCTCATATCACCATTATTATGAATTCCCCAAAAAAGCATTTCTACCATGTTTCTTGAAGAAGGAATAGATGTATTTATATCCTACGTCTTAAAATTGTCTAACTAGCATTGGTCGAGAACGTCTCACGTGATTAAATTAGTTTCACCATAAAAAAACAAGGAAGGTGCGTGACGTCAGACCTCGGAATAGTTTCTGCCCGGATAAGTTTCTGACGTCATTATTTCAGAAACCTTGCTATGTGGTTATCGATATTCGATAATGAGACTGAACATTTCAATATCGATCGTAAACAATGGCTGCCTCCATTGGGAGGAGAAAGTGACGAATGGAGATTTTTTCACGTTAAATATGGGGATGTAGAGGATTTTATTGCTTGACCGATTCGGAGAATACAAAGAAACAGATGAAATATGGGTAAGCAATTATCAACAAATACTGAACCATCATCGACGTTAATTAGGCAGATCTTGATGTCAAGTTCTCATCGTTATTGAATTCAGTGTTGCATCGTTGCTGTTGGCTTGAGTTAATGGGCAAGCACAAAATGAGCAAATGTGGTATTGGGAAGTTGACTTTTTTAAAAATCCATTTTTATGTACATTTTCTCTCTTGTAGTAGGATATAAATCAAATATTTCATGCACTCTTTTCGAATTACCAGCTAAAATTATGGATTCCTTGGTGACAGAAATAGCACAATTTTTTTTTTTCGGGGCTGTGCCTCTCGAAAAATAGTACTATTCCTGCCACCTTGGAATCCATAATAATTTCACTGGAAATTCTCATGAATGATATATTTGATTATTATAGGGACATTTATATCAATGTAGGATTGATCACTTAGGTGAAATAATTACACTAAATGTGTTTAAATGGCAATTTATGAAATTCATTTTACACAGCAAATGGGAAAGCAGCCCTCAAGTGATGTCACAAAATAAAGAATGTGAAAATTCATTACTTAGTGATGCTTTGGTGGATTTTTGATAAACCTTCACTCATGTGTTTTTGTTGCTGTTTTTTTTAGAGGGGGGTGTTTAACAACAATGTTTTGCATTCTCAACTTCCCATAGGCTGCAAGCAAATATTCCAATGTGAGCCTGTGCATTGTGCACTATTGCACAGTGGATATGGGTTTATGCACCTGCAACTAAATTTATTTAATTACCTTCCATATCAATGTGTATTTTCATTTTATTCCTTCTTAGAATATTTATGTATTTCCTCTAAAATTTTTCTGTTATCATGTAAATGACGCTCCACTCTATTACTGCAGTACATCACTATTACAACGATTCCAAGAAAGTAAATGCTGCTAATTGTTAAAAGAGCACAGAGCATTATGTTTGTGGTCTCACCCTTCAACCACCCTCCTTTAACAATGTTTTGCATACTATCTCCAGCAGTAGTACTTGCATATTTAACAGCATTTGATTTGTCGGAGGTACAACTTGTTTCTCCCTCTTCTGAAACTGATAGTGATATCTTATTAAAAGAAGTTGCAGGATAATCTGACTTAACTACTGTTTTGTTGTTAGGGTTCCATGTAAAGTCATGGCACTCATGCAGTGACTTTGGTTGCCTATAGGTCGAGGAGCAGCACACTACAGGATTAGTTTTCCTAACCCAAATTTTCTGAAGAGTGTGAGTTTGGTTTGAAATTGGAATTGTCCATGGAGGCAATTGCTCATCATTTTGAAAGCATTCAATGAATCCAGGGTCAGTGCCTGTGATTGCTGAGCAATTCATCATTTCCCAAATTTCATTTATTCCAAAGTGCACAGTTTTTAATGTGTTAATTCGACAAGATGCTATCCCAGGTGGGTACTCAATAGAAACAGAAAAAGTTTGGGTCGTGCTCTTGACAACATTGCCATCCCTTATAACCTCACTTATGTATTTTCCAGCATCTGTACGAGAAATATTTTGAATTCGTAAATGAACAATTTGGTCATGAGGTTGTACTCGAGATATTGTTACCTCAAACCTCTGGTATTGGCTTGCTGTGAGCATTTCTGATACTTTCCTTCCATCCTGGTAAAATGGTTTGTTATCCCCTAATCTCAATTGAATGTTGAGGTTTTCAGAAAATTGATAGGGATATCGCAACTCTGCCAAATCTCCTTCTGTGAAGGTGAATGGGAAAGAATCGGTAACAGGGCAAAAGATTGCTAGGACAACTATGATACATGTATAGTGTTTTACATCCATATTGGACTTTGTAATATGCAGGAGATAAACTTGCCATAAACAATTTAAAAATGCACAAATATCAGTGGCCAAGACAATAAGTCCTCTTAACCATGAAAATATTGCAAATTACAACTTACAAACCCAGCCTGTGCTTAAGCAAGATATTGAAATACAAACTACAATTGTGTACCACAAGGAAAAACTTTTACTGGCATGAAATTGTTGTGCTGCAGATGTAGTATGCAAATATGTTAATATTTCTGTCGCATCAATGTGTTCTTTAGTGGTAACTGCTGGAACTGTTAGTGAGGAACTGTCTCTGTGAAGTAAGGTCTTTGATGTGGAAGCCTGAAGATTTTGAATTGTTGAGTCAAAGTCTCTGCATTGGTGATAGCTTTTGCGATATCTTTCACTTACTGAACAGCATCGCAGGGACCTTCTTGTTAACCAGAATATAGATTCTATGATGTCGTCCCCAGAAATAAAACCGGGGTTATGTGCTATGATTGTCGGGTGATGTCGTGAGTAGCAAATAATACTGCTGTCAGGGTAACCGTTTTCTGCTAGGCACTTCAATGCTGGTAAATGTCTATAGTTTGTGTGTGTTAAATTCAATTCTCCAGGAGCATACCACTCGCAGGAAGCTTCTCCAGGTGGATGGTAAACTCGTAGAATGTAAGATTCTGAAATAGTGGAATTGTTGCAATGGAATCTGGCCTTGTATTTTCCAGCATCCTCAGATTGTACTGATCGGATTTCAAGAGACACTATTAAATGGTCAAAAATGATTTCTGCTTTGATTAGAGTTCTTGCCTTTTTTAGGTCCGAGAACCGTTGCGTTTCAAGATAAGTTCCGTTGTTATTGAATAGTTGTCCGTTAAATGATAAGGAGAATGTGCAGTTTTGTGAATTTTGATCCACCAAGAAGGAAAATATGTATTTAACGTTTTCTTCAACATAAACAGTTTTGCAGTGTCTGTGATCTAAGCATGGGTCACTCCCAAATGCGAGATGTAATATAACTATCACATTGAGTGCTACAAACTGCCGCATTGTAGGTGTTTCTGAAGGGGTAAAAAAAGAATAACAAAAACTACAATTAGAAGTAGTAAAGAAGAAAAGTTGGACAAATTGTTAACGCTTATGAGATAATGATTATGTGCATGTAGATGGAACATGCACATCATCACATAAATTATTTATAATTCACATATTTAACACTCAAATATCACCTTACTGTAAGATTATTGAATGTCCTGCTGTATAAGTGGTTATTTTGCGGTGGTTTTATTTTTGCAGATTTCGCGAGTCCACTTAAACATAAGGATGTTTATAGTATTGAAAGCATTACAAAAACTGCAAAATTATCTTTTTGGAAAATTCTTAAACTATTTCGAAATAGCAAAAATATGTGTACTAAAATATATTGGCTTATACAGTACTTTTTCACAATGAACGTTTGAAAGAAACTTTTGTTTTTTCAAAAGTTCTGAAAGTTTTAGCATAGCAAAATGGTACATGGGTCATTAGTGAGCTGCCAAGTTATGTTTACAAATAACAACTTTGTAAGTCATAATTGTCATTATATTGCAATGGTGGTTGAACGAATGCCATTTGAAGCTCTCATGGTGCACCAATTATTCTTTCCTTTAGATATTAGTGGTCCTGAAAAGTACCTAAAGCTGTTGAGATCATGCTTGAAGAAATAAGTGGTGCACCGTGAAATCTTCCTCTCATTTATATGCTATCTATATGGTGGATCACTTAAAACTACTTTTGTAATTTAGGCACTCATATCAACATGAATACATCACTAAATCTACTCCTCTTCATATAAGATCTTTGAAAGACATATTAACATGTTTGCAATTCTATTCCTAACTTTGAATCACAGAGAAAAGTGTAGCGACATTGTAAGAAGGAAAAAACTTTCAAAAAACATTGTAACAGACCTTTTGTAAGCTGTTAGTACATTCATCCACAGACAGATTCCTTGTCATCAAATGAAATAACATGTTGCCTGAAGTGTTGAAACAACAATTTTAGACTAAGGAATTGAATACCAGCTCCTGTACCTGGAAATGGCATATGTTTCTCCACAAGTCTCAATCTGCTCTATGTCAAAAATAGAAAAACAAATTATTAGAACATATTTACAAAATCATGTTGGTTAATTTACTTTTCATATGAAACAAAATATTTCAGCTACCTATTCAAAAGTTAATATCTAAGCCAACATTATTTACTTCCGCTTGAGGAATTCTTTACAAATAATCAATATATATTTTCAAGTAGATTTATATATGTGAATCCGAACAACTTTTATTAGGAGCAAAAATTCCCCCTCTTTGCACTAGTTTATATAAAATGTAGCTTGCACATGCTTCTACATAAGAAAGTGCAATAGTTATGCACATACCACTTGCAAATTACTTACCTAAGCAGAGCATTACAAAAGTGAATGTCTCTATGAAAACATCAGATTCATGTGGGAAAATTACAACTTGAAGCGAAGTTTTCCAGACTGCGACACTCCCCAGGCCCTTATTTACTTTTGAAGATCAAAGGGTGCAGCTCAAAAGATATTTACACCCAAAACAAAATACTTGGCAGCTTGTCAAAATTCACTTGAAAACTGTTAAGCTTTTTAAAAAAAAAACAGGCAAACAAACACAAAATGTATCAGTGTTTACAATAACTGTGATTTAATATGGTCAATGTACATGTTATTATCATTTTCAGAATAAAGGGAATTTAAGGAAGCTCTGTTCCTCATTTTACCATTTTTCTCCTGTTCCTTTAATGCAACCTTCCATTTTTAAATGTGTGGTTGTGTGTGCATGCAGATGAGTGTGTCCGTGTGTATGTTTGTGTAAATCCATTGGTAATGTAATTCATCAAGCTATTCCTGCTTTTTGTAATTCATGACATGGTCTATCCATAACCCTAGACACAAACCATAAACTTTAAGATTATGGTAAGGATAAGTGTGAATTTTAGATTAAGTGTTAGTACACTTATGATGATGGTTAAGATTAGTGCTAGGATTAGGATTGTTATTAGGGTTGGGTTTGCATTTAGGATTAGGATAGGGTCTGCAAGTGTTAAGGGGCTGTCCCACTGGAGGCGATCGTTGCTGCGACAACTGGCGATCTTGCTGTTGTGAGTATGGTAGCATGTTGTTGTCGTAAGTAGGTTTATAATCATCTTTTTAAAGATTAACTCCTGATAATTATGAAATTATCAGGTTGTCACCACAACGATTGCCGCCTGTGGGACAGGCCCTTTAGGTTTATTGTTTGGGTGTCAGGGTGTTGGTCTATAGAAACAACCCTCTCGGCAGGGCACATGGCAGTGGAAGTGGTTTATACCCACTTGGTCTAGCTACCAGCAGGTGGTCCAATTCTCTAATTGTCTAATGCCATGTGGGCTACACCGATTTGGTCCACTAACAATTTGGTCTAATACATACTTGGTGTAATTCTCACTTGGTCTTATGACCAATTGGTCAAATTGCCAATCCGTCTGATTATTTTTCGGTCTAAATGCTTTTTCATCTAATTCCAAAATAAGTATTTTGTCTATTACCAGTTTATTACAGGAATTGACCAAGTGGTGTTAGACCAAGTGGTAATTAGGTGAAATGGACTTTAGAGAAAATTGAAATGAGACAAAATGGTAATTAGGGGAAGTGGCAAGAAGACCAAATGGTCATTAGACGAACTGGTTGCAGACGAAATTGAATTAGACCACGTGGGATGAGACCAAACGGGCATTAGACAAAATGGGTTTAGACCAATTGTCAATTTATCGTTAAAGTTGGCTACTTTCCTTTGAGCAGTGCATGAGTTTGTGCTTGACATTTCAGGGAAAATTTCGCAATGTTGAATGATAGTCTCGGTATTGTATTTACACAATAGTCAATGTTAGTGAATACCTTGGAATTCCCCAACAATTTGACTTTTCATCCAGTTCAACGAGCCTGTACTCTGAAGTTCTGAAATATGTTTGTCTTCAATTTAGAGTCAATATCAATGAATGTCTTTTTTTTTAAACCAGTTTGTGAAGGGTTTGTGTGTATGTGAGGGGGTGCATGTGTGTGTGTGTGTGTTTTGTTTTGTTCACACATCACCTCTTGCTATTATCAGAATCATAGTTTCTTTTTTGTTTTTAAATTTCTGTATTATTCTTGTGCCCATCATAACTCAAAAAAATAATTCG
This sequence comes from Paracentrotus lividus, assembly GCA_940671915.1. NCBI lineage: Eukaryota > Metazoa > Echinodermata > Echinoidea > Camarodonta > Echinidae > Paracentrotus > Paracentrotus lividus. Next base: position 404,195 of record CALNVZ010002065.1, on the reverse strand, counting down.
TCAAATCATTTCAAATTTTTACCAATGATAGATCATCATAAAGTCTGAGAACTTATTAATTTCCTTTGCAATCACAATCACATGACATCATCAAGATGCCATTTTCATAATCAATAATCACGAATAAATTATATTTAGTACACAAAACTTCAAAACACATCCACAACATGTCATATCATCAAAGGTCATCTGAAGGTCATGACGTGTGTATACGGGTAGGTATGGGTGTGTCAACATTTAAAAATGCTCAAAATCACCTAAGGACTGAATTAGATTATGTTTCAGGTCATTTTAAGCATTTCTGCACATCAATGCGAAAACACTCGCACAAGGCATGAGCAATTCATGAATGTATCTCCACTTTTTCACTTTATTTTAGATTTAGAGACATTTTCATCAATTTTTAGTCAAAGCTCAATATCCAACTTTCGAAAGTCCCTCATAGCTTGTAAAAGAGCGTAGAGCCCCCTGACAATTTTTCATATATCAATAGAGAATAAGTTGGAGATATGACTTTAATATTTCATTTGGCCACTAGATTTATTGGGAAGGAAATGACATAACTTTCGTACGAAATGTAGTTTGTCTTGGTAAATAAGGGCCATCTTTCTTCCAAATTCAGATATGTTGTAAATGAGACGATTCTGTAGAAGAATTTTTTTATTTGGGCAACAGCATCATGGTAAGAATTTATAATTAGAGGAGGCATGTCTTTTTTCACATTTTGCATGTATTCTTTATCTCATTTTCCATGTAATCTCTAGAGGGAATGAATTTTCGATAGAATTATGTGCTCATGATCAGTGTGAAATCATTGATTGATTTATCATTGATGTTGTTTTCAACATCTACATAATCACGATCACCATCGTGGTCATCATCAAGTTCATCCCCATGAACAACATAATCATCTGGGTTTTAACTTGAGAGTGAAAGATGCCCGTCATTTTCCAACATGAATACATATATTTACTTATTGATTTCTTTTTTCTATTTTCTCCTTCTTTTTTTTTTCTCTTCAAATTTTTAACTTTACCAATTTTTGAAATAAAATCTATGTTTATTATTGTATAACAATGGTATCTCAACTAAACAATACTTACACTGCCCTCCAAAAGTTTGGATACACTTGATGCCAGCTATGTTTTGGGTCATTTTAAAGCATTGTATATCCAGTATTTCAGTCCAAATGTTGATAAAGTACCAAAAATACATTGTTCAACCAATATACTTCACAATAATTGAACAAAATCTCTTTCGAATTCAGAAATTAGGCAAAATATGCAAAATGGCAAAAACATGATTTTGCACTAATTTATTGGATTATTGAAAAATTTTGAAGTGTAAATCTATTAGTTATTAATATTTATGCAAATTAAGTGTGTTTTTACATATTTATCAATATTTTGCTTTAAAAAATTTGTTATGAAGTCCAATCTCCTTTCAAAAGTTGCTGAGTATACTACTCAATAACATTTTGATAAAATGTTGAAATTTCAATAGAATTCTAAAGTATTCTATTGTTTTATTACTTTCTTTTGTATTCTATTATCTTATATATTCTATTTATGTCCGATATTCAATAATGCAATGTTGTATCACCTAAAAACACAATGGGCAGTTTGTTTTGAACAATAGTTGCACTAAACTTTAAAGGAAAAAATCACCAATAGGCATATTTGGGGCCGGCAGCGATTGTGCAGCAGTCATCGATATTTTAAAGATTGTTAAATTGACCGGGACCCCTCCCCCAGTCAGAATAGTCATAGTTCAGTCTTTATATAAAGAGTAATTAAGTAATTAAGGAACCATTTTTTGACATGTGATTAGGAAAGTTTTAAAATACCAAAAAATTCAATTATTGTCCATTTGTGTACTGAATGGCCAGTTCCCCCTAATCTGTTCTACCACACTCTTAATTTCATCTAAAAGGCCTTTAGCATCATCTTGTATATCTTGAAATCAATCAAAGTACATTTCTGAAACATAAAATATGCAAAAACATGAAGAAATACATTAAAACAAAAACAATCAAAGACAATAGAAAGTATTAAAACAAAATAAGACAAAGCCATTCACAAGAAATTCCATTTTTCTAAACACAACGTTGGCTATTATACTCAGCAGCTTTTAACAAGAAATTTTGCTTCATAGCAATTTTTTAAACAAAATATTAATAAATGTGTAAAAATGACTTTAATTTGCATAAATTATAATAAATAATAAGTTGTTGCCTAAAAATACAAACAAATAGTACAGGGTTATATTTTACATATGCCTCAACATCCATGCAAAATTTTACATTGATCGGACCATTACTGGCCGAGATATGTTATTTTTTCAAAAATTGAATAAATTAGTGCAAAACCATGTTTTTGCCATTTTCGCATATTTACTTAATTTCTGAATTCCAAGGAGACTTTGTTCAATAATTGTAAAGTATATTGGTTGCACAATGTATTTTTAGTATTTTAACATCATTTGGACTGAAATACTGGACATAAAATGCCTTAAAAATGATCCAAGACATAGCTGGCATCAGGTGTACCCAAACTTTTGGAGGGCAGTGTAAGTTGATATTGAGATAAATAAGACCATGATAGATAAATAATACATTCTGAAGGCTTAAACCTTTAATGCAAAAAATATAAAAGAGAGACAAGTCAGATTTTTATGATTTAGTGTTTTTTATTTCGTTTTTACATGTGCATTTTTAAAGATACAAAAATACACGCAGAAACTGTAGTGTACATTGTAACTTTAAATGAAAATGCTACTAAAATTTAATTCTTTCAAAAAAATGCATATGATTATATATATATATATATATATTCTTTTATTATGGAAAAGTGTGACAAATGGCACGATATGTGAAAAGGTGTTGCATGGGGTGGATTAGTAAATGGCATATAGATGGTGAGTTTATGCCTTGATATCCCAGAAAACACATGCATAATAATAACATTGTTAAATGGAACAAAATTATGAATAGGGTCATCAACGGCCATTTTTATTTTTCCGAATTATAATGAATAATGCTCATACTTTGATAAAGTCTATTTATTTTCTTAGAATTTTCTTTTCATAGGTAGATTAATAAAATATGAAAAAGACTAATTGACCATTTTAACAAATGTTTTAAAAACATCTTTATTCATTAACAAACAAATTTAAAACTCTGATGGGGTTAAGATTCACACTTCATCATCTTTTCTGTTGTGACCAAATTCATCATGGTTACATTTTGTTGTATTTAACCCTTTGAGCGCGGGCCTGTGAAATGCGATTGTTACCCCTGTGGCGGAGCGATTTTTTTTGTACACTGACAGTATTATAGAAATTCGTCATGTTTTGTGCTTTCATTACTCCTTGCATCTGACTCGGTCATTTTCATGATTTGTAGTAAATATAAACATGAAAGGGCAGACATTTTTCTATCTAACATTGTAAGGCAGAAGTTCCGCTTTCTTACTTTCCATTAGATTCACAATGCAAAGTGCGTAATGCATGTACAGCACGCACGGTTCGATCGATGAGCCTACTGAATAGCACCTGAAAAGAGGTCCTGTTTCTTTCAAATTATTGCTATAAAATATGGATTAAAGATCATAGCGGCCGGCTTCGCACCTCTGGACAATGGCACCTTTGACTAAGCACCATTCATTAAAAGCGCAGGTGTAAGTTTTGAAATAAAAGCGGGACTTTTAACTTGTAATACCTACTGCATTAGGCATACTTTACATTTATTACATCGTTGTAGTTACAACAAACTAGTTCAAGCAAAATTCAGATAATCAACCCCTCTCATTATCGTGATAAGTATATATAACCTAGGGAGAATCGGAAATCGACAGGCTTAATCTCCATGCAACTAATGTTTCATATATCTATAATAATGAACATTGTTTTAATCCCTTAACCTTTCTATTTCTCTCTCTTCTTCTCATTCTCAATCTTTATCTCTCTCATATTTCTCCTCTCGAGTTAGCCTTATTTGATTATTTCTTCCCCTCCAGACGCGTACGCGTACGCCAAAAGTTAAGATCGGGAATTCGTTTTTTAGGTAAAAAACTATGATCATGCTGAAATGAAGTGACCTTTTCTTGATTTTTTTCCACGCAACTAGGTTATTTCTTTAATGGATATTAAAAATGAATATATCTTTGTCCTATTCCTCAAGACTTTAGCCCCAAAAAGCTGGTGAAAAGCCGAAAATGCTTGTCAATATATTAGAGAATTATCTCGGCTTCTGTAGAAGCCCGTCGTAGCAGACTGAACACCTCGCTCGGCTTCTGTAGAAGCCCGTCGCACCCAAAGGGTTAATGCAATTCTATTGTGTTAGGAACCATTACACTATTGCAGCGGATGCAGAAATTATATATTCTAAGTGCCTGTTTTATTAGTCCATATGAAAAAAGCAGAACAATAAAATATGAGTTCATAGTTCATTTCACAAGGGTGCTTTTTGCATAAAGGGTTACTTTTCATTAATGATGGCTACCATAGTAACGTTGTTTAACAGGCAATCAAAATCCAATTTGTAAAAATTGTGGTAAATTTGCTAAACAGGCAATCAAAATCCAATTTGTAACCAATAGTAAGTACGAGGGTAAAGTTGCTAAACAGGCAATCAAAATCCAGTATTTCATTACTATGTAAAATTGCCCATTTATAATAATATGCTAATCTTTTAAGGGGTGGGGGCTTAATCATGTTTCATGTACCTTCACGAATTGTCCATTATTCAGAATAACACCATTTAAAAAAAAATTAATATTACTATTCCTAAAAACAGGTAGCCGAAGATCAAAGGTCAGTCATTTAAAAAAATACACTGTTTATTATTGTGATTTGTTTACTAAAATACTAAGTAACTCATCAGCTTTAAGTTGAAACTTTGCTGACGTCCAAACTGTCATAGATCACAGAGTTAGGGTCCCTTTGAAGGTAATAGGTACAAAACCCATTTTTTCCAAGTTTTTGGTTTGTCGGGTATGAAACAAAATATTTTTCAAGTAGTTGGTGTCACTGGGTCTTTTTCAGCAAGTTTCAAGGAAATGTCATCTTCTTTGCTAAAGTGGATTCTCACTGGTAATGAGATGCTTTCTCGATTATGAGTCTCTTGAGTTTTGGAGAGGTCGCCGCAACGTCTCCTGAGTCTCTAAGAAGTCGCGAGAAAATTAAACAAATATCGAACATGCAGAATTTTTTCAGAAGCGAGTAAGTCTCTGTGACGTCTCTGCGGGAATGCCATGACGTCCCCTCAGTATCCACGATTTCACAGAAACGTCGGAACTTGCTATCGATTAAAAAAAATTGAACATGTTTGACAATTTTGTTTAGACTTTTGTTGTTCGATTTAGCACGACGCCCTGAAGTCTCAGGAGACGTCACCACATGCTCTCCACAACTCAAGAGACTCATAATGGTGAACCCATTTCATTGCCAGTGAGATAGGTCCTTTGAAAAATGAGATTGCATTTCATTGAAACTTTGTGTGAAAAAAAAACCCAAACTGATGAAATGAAAAAACTTTCGTACCCTACAAACGAAAAACTTAAAAAAAAAAAAAGGGTTTTGTACCTCTCCCCTTTAAAGTACCCTAATTTTATGACCTTTGACGATAAGGACGTAATTTCAAATTAAAGCTGAAAAGTTACTTAGTATTTTAGTAAGCAAATCACAAGAATAAACCATATACTTTAGAAATGACTGACCTTTGAACTTTGGTTACCTTTTTTATTAACACATTGTATCATTCATTGACATACTTTGATTTTCAAGCATTAAAAAGTAATTTTTGTCAGGTTCAATATGATTCGATAGTGTACATAGCACAATTAACATTGTTTGTAGTATTGATAAATTCCTACTTTTAGCTCTTATGAGGGAGTGGTGGGATGGACTTGAATATGACATCTTCCAACTTTGATCTGTCTGTTAGAGATGAAGAAGTTGACTTTCTTGTTCGCATTTCAATGGCACACTGATTGACATATGTATCATTTTCTAGTTTGTCGCTAGGTGTCTCATATTCATCAGGCTTTAATGACCCATAGCTAACTTCACTTGAACTCGCAATAGAATTACGCCAATTATCAGACCCACTAGAACTATTGTGATTATTTGACACATATGAATAAGAGCTACCCGAGTCTCGAAATGTCATTGAATATTGTTCTAGGGGTTCTTGGATTGTTTTACTAAGTTCTTGGTACACATGCTCCTCTTCCTTAGATGCATTTCTTTCTGTTTGATAATTTTTTCCCAAATCAGAAATTTCTTTTTCTATTTTTTGTTCATTGGAGCACATTGTGGAACTCATGCGACGGAAATACCTGTACAGGACCATTGTAATTACAGCAAAAATAAATGCAGCTAATATAATCCCTCCCACTGCTGCTGCTATGGCTATTGCAACAACATGATTGTATCCAGAATTTCCATTCAAAGTTTTTATCTCTGATCCTACTCCATTGCTTGACATTGGGTTATTTTCTTTAATTGTCAATACTGTGTGTGCATGGTGAGTATTGAGGGGAGGGGAATTAACTGTGCTGCTGGTATTATCCAACTTGTCTTTAGATGATGTGCCATCAACATAATGTGCAAGAAGTTCAGATATAGTGTGGTTAACTTCCACAATAATTAGACCTTCTTTTGATATCAGGAGGCAAGTAATCATTTTCCAGATGTCACTTTGTTTGATGTCTTTGAGCTTTAACAAATATTTTCCTTGGTAGGACTTGTTTGCGACAATTTCATCAGTTCTCGTGCTGTTTGTTGTGTTGAAAAGCCATCTGACTGTTGATCCTTCTGCCTGGCTACAGTTACTGTTGTTGATTGTACATATCAACTGGACGTCCAATAAGTCGGACCCTCTGGAACTGCAGTTAACCATCTGAAGTGTTAGATTCACTGTGCAGTCTTCTTCTTGACTGATTTGTGGAAGAATCTGGACCTTTGATTTCACCATGGAAGTACCAACAGAGTTTGAGGCAAGACAAGTAATACTGACATTGCAACCTTCATCATCAAAGAAACAAGTGTTATTTTTAGTCAAAGTAACATTAAAGATGTGGTTTGAATGTTGTTGAGATCCACATCCTGTTATAATTGTTGATGGGAGACATGACAATGAATAATTTGTGATTGCAGGAAATGCATCACCTTTACAAATCAGTTGTTGCTGGGTAGGATGATCAGCATGGATGATGAGACTTGTTGGATCAAGAGTAAGATGTGGTTTATACAAAATGGTGAAAGGGCCAATACAAAGTGAAAGCTTACGATCAGGAAATGCCTCAGGACTTGTGACTTCGCAAACTATGGACCCGTTGTGTAAGGTGTGCACCATCTCTAAATTTTGCATCAGAACTTTCTGACTACCGTTTATATGGCTGTCCACCAAAGATGTAGTACTGTTGGTGTCAAGTTTCCAGTCAAGTTCAATTTCAGGGTTTCCCTTTGGACTCTGACACCAAATCTTTAACATTTGCCCCTCTTTCATAACATCCAAGTGTTGGGGACTACAGATTAGCTCATCTTCAAGTGGGAAGTAGTGCACAGTAAGATGGGCGGCATTAGAATAACATGTTTTTGTCATGTACTTGGAGCCTTGAATGAAGGTGACACATTGCAGAACCTGGCTTTTCCTCCCAACTCTGAAGATAGATAATTGTGAAGTCATGCGGCGGGACGGTGGATCGTACACCTCAGATATAATGGTGTAATACTGCGAAGGGTTGACTTTCCATATCAATGTGTCTGTAGCGTTGTTAAAGTTAGAAGCTGTGCAGGTGAAGACTGCATCTTGTCCTTCCTTGATTGTGATGCTCTGGGGGTCGGTTGCAAATACTGAATTACATTTCAAAGTTAACCCACAATGGAAGAAGCATGTTAATAAGTATAGTATTGCAATATCCAATCCAACGCACACAGGAGCCATGATTTACAAATTATTTTTACAAATAAAGCCAGAATTAATTTGCAAAAGAGATCTTCTTTTTTTTTTTTATTCCTAACTTGATTTATAAAGTGTTATAATGCACTGTTGGATTTAGTTTGTTTCCCCTAGCTTGTATCTTGATTAGTTTCAATTGGTATCTCTATCAACATAATCGACCCCTGGGAGAATTATCTAAGCTTCAAAACTAGTACTTGTGATTTGTAGGACTTTACAATGTATATTTTATGATTTATTTCTACTTGAAAGTAAAGACAGTAAGAATTATTGGCATACATTTAATTCTCATTTGCCTTTTTATATATAGAGGGCGTAATTCCATTAAACTCAATTGTTGGCTGTTCTCTCTGTTTTGTTCAATCATTGTTGCAGAATCAATTGCCATTTTTGCCCACAAGTTGTCACGCCATGTCCTCATAATGTTCTTGGCCAGAAGCCATGAAAATATGGTTTTCTTTATGAAACGGGCGCAGAGGTCATGTTGTGTAGAGTTTCTCTGCCTATATTTGATAAAATCTGGCGGGCAATACATTAAATGATTTGACTTAGATCTAATCAGTGACACATTTCTTGCTGTTTATATACCACGTGAAACAAACTCTAATCCCTATCATATTGTCATCACTAGAGAATGTGTAAAGGTCAATGTTCAAATCGATATTGATAGTGTATACATATTTTACATAAATGTGTGGTTATTGAGCGTTGTCATCATAAAAGACACAATAAGAGCAGCAAAGATTTATTTTGCTTCAATGTAATAAGGTTTTATTGATCTATATTTTAGATTTCAGCTTACAGCTGAATTCCTAATGAAAGACCATTATTCAAATCTACAGAGGAAGAGCATAATTCAAAAGCACACTTTAAAAAAAATGATTAAGAGACTGAAATAGTAGTCCAAAATTTGTCTTTATGTTGACTTTAATATCTGGTTAATGGTTAACCAAGAAATGTGTTATCCTAAAAGAAATATTATAAGTTATCAATTTGTAATTGACATTATCTGGAATACCAATATAACCGGTATTGCTCGTAAACAAAGGTTAAAAAACTACTGTATTTTACATTTTATGATATATTATATTTGAATTGTACAACCAAGTCATACTGCTAAACCAACTTTAGAAAGAACTCCCAATTCAAACTAATTGAAAATCTGCCTTACTCTTTAATGAATTATTCTGGTCAGCCTGGTTTCCATCTGATATCTCCCTTGCATGAGTAACTAGTGTATTCAAAGTAATTGATCAAGAACTTGGAGGGGATAAGGTCATTTGCCTAAATACTTTTTGATATTCAGATTTCTTAATACATGAAACAAAAACATGAAGTATATTGTTTATTTAATTTGGTCTTCTTTGTATGATTATTCTTGTCATCTTTCTGTTCTTCTTTGTCCACAGGAAATTTTCGTTATTTTGAGAACTACTTTGATATGCCAGGATGTGTCGTCTGTGCCCGGCTTGTGGATATCATTGACAAACAGGTACAAATATTTCTTCTGCAGGGTTCCCAGCCCATCAGGGAAATCAGGGAAATCAGGGAATTTTTACTTTTTCCTGTCAGGGAAAAGTCTGGGAATTTGATTAAAAATGCCTCAAATCAGGGAAAAGTCAGAGAATTTTGATTGGCCCCAAAATTAAAAGTACTCAGTTAGACTCTGTTGTATTTTGTGCATATCAAAACAACATCCTTTGAATGACTGGCTATGGTGGTGTTTTAGTGTAGCAAAACATGCGAAAAATGGAAATAATATTTAAAAAAAATATGTATCTGGGAATTTTGAGACTTTGTCGGGGAAAAATCAGGGGAAAATCAGGAATTTTTGTTTGCTTGAAATGCTGGGAATCCTTAGATATTTCTTCTTTATTATAATTTTGAGCTGTTGAACTTATTACTTATCCACTTATGAACAAGACATGTATTTATCTACCAAATTGGTTATTGAAATTTTTGTATAATTAGTATAACAAAATATGCATTAACCTCACGAATGTAAAACATAATCGAAAAAAAAAAACAACTACAAAAAACAATGAACACATTAGAAAAAAAACCTGTCAAATAGAATTTTGTAGAAACATTCTTCCAAAATGATAAAATGAAATGGCATAGACCCTACTAATACAAGTAAAATCAGAACATACATGTATGGAGGCACATCTGAAATCTGAAGGAAAATCAATCTAATTCTCATGATACCTACCTTTATGCGTCATATTGATAATTTTTTTATTCTTCAACATGTTTCAATTGAAATATTTCTAGGCAGGGAAGAGACTAGAAGAATACACATTTTGGCCCGATGTCTTAGAATGCTTTGGAATTGTCTACCAAAGAGAAAACTTTGCAGGTAAGTTTTAATGGAATTGAATACATATTTAGTAGACCTTGTTATTTTTTTAGATAATAGCAAGGGTGATTAAATACATATTAAGTAGGCCTACTAACTTTAGTCACCCTTCGAGAATACCGGCCCTTGTTATTTGCATTATTCTATAGTCACACAGACATTTTATACGTTGAGTTACATCCGGCGTTCCGTCCAAAAATTCCCTTTTTTTCTGCAGATCCCCATGAATGCCCATGCATAGTCATTGGTCGAAATATTGATAATTTTGTTCATCCAATAAAACAAAGAAATACATAAGAAATGATAGAATAGAAGATGAAATACGGATAAAACAAAAAGGAACGTAACTAAATGTTAGAGTGCATGTATTGTAGCAATAGACTGAACAGGATTACATCATCGGGATACAAATGTAGCTGTCTGAGGAGGATATGTTTTATGTTTTCAAAGATTTATAATTTTGCTTTTCCATTCATCTTCCACCATTGGCCTGCTCTTAAGCTAAAAGTATATTGGGCCCCTTAAACTATTTTTATATATTGTTTGTTTGTTTGTTGTTGTTTTTTAGATGTGTATAAAGATGATGACACTGATGTAATATTCAATCTTACTTCTAATAAAGTTCTCAACCAATTTTTTCTATTTTATTTTTTTTTAAACACTTGATAGCTAAGTATAGGAGGCAATCTCATGTTCACATTTCATACATTGTCCAATTTAGCAATCCTGCTATTACTGGATGTTATACAATCATGTAATACATTTTTATAAAAAGTTTTGGAAATCAGAGATGCCAACCCTACAGAATAGATAAAACATTAGAAATTAGATCTTGAATAACGCAAATTGTTGTAACAGCTGAAACAAGTATCTTGGTCTCAAGAGAAAAAAAATTATTGATTTGAATTCATTAAGAGTCATTTGGTTCTGCTGTTTCATGTTCAAATTTCTATTATAATTTTTCTGTAGGGTTGGTATCTCTTGAAATACACACTGTATCCTCATTTGAATTTTGAAATTGATTCTTGCCTTTCCTTTTTTAATTGTATAGATAATATAGGAGGGTATTTCCCCACTTACAAAGCGGATCCATTAGAGTATGTTGAACCTTGCAGTGATTCAGTCAAGGCATGGTTTAAGAAGCTGAAAGATGCTGGGAAGGTCACATTCCTTCTCACAAGTTCTCATGTGGACTATGCAGAATCACTGTTGGAAAATATACTTGGGTAGGTTCAAGTGATGTTCTCGTACCAGGAGGTTTGCCTTGACAATGCCTTTAATAGGTTAGAAATTTCACCTGTGGAACCTATATACAGAGTGAGTCAGTAGAAATTGATCATTTTGAAATCATCTTGTTTAAAATGCGAATATACATGTATAATTAAACATCCTCCAAGCATTTGTTGGTACCCTGTTCATTTGGATATTTGATGACTGAATTACTAACAATCTTCAGAAAACTGAACAATCTCACTTGCACCAAGTGGCTGGTTGAAGAATAGAAAAATTGAGAAGTAGTATAGGCGATAAAGTGTCGGCAGCGGCACAACACACGCACGACACAGCAAGCATACCCTGGTACCACACACGACACGCGCTCGACGCGATACATAAGCACACGAAAGCAACACAGCAGCAGCATGACAACACACAAGGCAGGCAACACACAACACGAACGACAACTCGGTCTCAGCGTGGCTCACGGTACAGGCCACCACGGACATAGCGCGTCAGCCCGGCCATTGGACACAGCACAGGGACAGACGCCGCGCCTTTGAATACAAATCACTCAGAGTTGTTAGGAATTTTTACTACGGCCCAATGATCACTCAAAACCCCAGCGATATTTCTGTTAGTTAACAAAAAAAGATCAATATATACGATTAAAAACGGGTAAAGTTTATTGCTTCTTTATGGTGTTTGTGGGGGTCCATCTGTGTAAGGGCAGGTTTGTGGGTGTGCATGCACTTAGGCTCTTTCGGAAATGTATTCAACTTCCTGGCCACAATTAAGATTTTTGCAGTGTTGGAGATTGTCCAGCTTTTCATCAGTCACTATGGCAAAGTTCCGAATGAAAAAGTAATATAATGCGGGAGAAGTTCTTCCGATAATAACAATCTCATCTTTCTTTGTGCTGGGCTTTTGTAGAAGGCAAACCTATGTCAATATGTATAAAATAGTATGTAAAATCAGTTCTAAGTATGCTAATATGTACATCTTGAATAGATAGACATCTAAAATAATGTATCTTTTTTTGTTTTTAAAACAAAGGTGCTTGAATCACAAGTCAAGTACTATGGTAATTTCTGACATAATACATCTATCACTTTTATTTTATTTAATTTTTTTATTATATTACGTAAAGACTGGCAGATTATTTATATTTCCATAATGTATGCAAGGAAACGCTGGTTCTCACCAAAGATCAAAAGAGAACCCTTCTATCAATCGTAAGACAAAATCTATATTATATGGTAGCATCGATATTTATTTAATAATCATGACAAATGAGGCTAATATTTGTATCATTTGCCCTTATTAATCCTATATTTTATTATAAATTTATCAATTATATCATGAATAATAATTTCAAGCCACCCTTCCACAGTGTCATCTTAATAAACTGTACCACTGACATAGAAACTCATTATTGAAAAAAATAGTAAATTTACCTTCGATCTGATGAAAGTAAAACTTTTGGGCTTATTAGTTAAAAAAGATTTTTTTTTTTTTTTTTAAACCAAAGGCAATACAGATTTAATAAAAATGTTAGGTGGTGCGAATATGTTTTGTTTTACTTTTATGTGTGTGTGTGGTGTGATCGTTGTGTGCAGTGTGTCTTAATTAGGAGTTGATAATGGCTGAAGGGGGAAAGAGTTTTGAGTTCTGTGGCCGCTTTTTATTCCTGATGGCCCAAAAATTTTTTTTGTGTTTTTTTTTTCGCCGCCGTTTTTTGTTTTTCAGTCAACAACAAGGAAGGAGATGAAATAAGTGAGATACAGACTGGTGGAAAGTACCTTCAGGGCAGTATTCATACATTCAATGCATACCTCAAGAAGATCACTGGCAAAGAAAACCCAAAGGTTTGTAGTATAACCTATTGTACGGAATATATTGGTATTGTATTGTGAATGTACTAGTATATGGATGTGGGAAACATAAAGTAAAAATTTTAATTTCCTTTTGTGGGCATCATTACATTTTTTTTTTTTTTACATTTGTTTCTGTTAATATTGATGCTATGCCTTTTGACTTGATAGATCAGTCAATTTGTTAGTTAATGAGGTCATCTTGTGTGGTATAATACCCTCACAGAAAGTCCTGTCCTTATTCATCCCGTTACTTTTTATTAAAATTTTCTTTGCATTGTTAGTAAATAATTTTTATACTCAACCTTTAGCTTCTTTAAAACACATGTGGTGACACTTTGCTGTCTAAGAGAAAGAGAACGGCAGCTGGAAATTAAGTTAAAAGGCTGAATTCTTCAATTTCACATGATGACATTTTTATGCCACTCTGTTTCCACCACGACATCTTACCCGAACCAATCTGTTAAACTACTGCTTTTAAACATTTCATTTCCATAATTGTTTAAAAAAATGGAAACCCATGCCATGACACATGCTTTATAATTGTAACCATACATTATCAGTTCTGTATTATCATTACTCTCTACCACTATCTTTCATTAGGTTGCATACTTTGGTGATAGTGTCCGCTCTGACATCATCCCTCCTCAGTCTGTTGGATGGTATCCCTTCCTCATCTTAGAAGAGATGGAGGCTGAAGGGCTAGAGGTAAATGGTGACCAGACTGATGCACCACCTACTAAGAGGGGGAAGATCACTGTGAGTTGATAAGATTTGAAAAAAAAACAAACAAATGTATTGGAATAATCTATAAACACCCACCTCCCCTTTCTGTATTTTCTCCTCTTTCTGCCTACCTATCATTATGATGAGGGCTTATTCAATTGGTATGATATCCATTTAAAATATATCTTTATGGTTCAAAGTACATTAGCTTAATAACCAGAGCGCAATATTAACCCTCATAAGACTGGGGTGTTTTGGTAGCTGTCAAGACTGGGGGGGGCGCCATGATGCCCCCCCCCCCTAAGATCTCGGCTGCCGATCGCGCGACCGCGCCGAAAATTTGCACGATGGTAGTGTGTCATGTAATCTGCAAGACTACGTTATTAATTTTTGCGAAATAATATTGATTTATTTTATATGAATTAATTATGCTAATTTATGCATGAAATAATACTTTTTGCTCTAATTGAAAAAACAAAGCTCCTAGAATGCTAATGTTGTGTATTATTATTCCTTATAGCATTCCTGACGATTATACTAGGAAAAAATTTTAGTATCTAAATTAATTTCTTATGTATTTTAGTGTTTTATGAATTTCTTATGTATTTCTTTGTTTTTTCGACCTTTTGTTTTTTTCGCAAAAATCATTGAAAAACCATTTTGAAGCATAATAATGCTAAAATAAATTGATTTCAGCCAATGAAAGTGAAAATAATTATATCTTTATGAATAAGGTGAGAAAACTCCATTTGCATTGACTTTGTAAACAAAATCACGTTTTTGAGCTGTTTTCGGTCACGTACGTTCCTCCTTGGATCTTGGCGTGCGCAGCCATATTGTGCGGTGGTCACATGTTTGGATTTCCATGGTCACATCACGTCT